>OX457027.1:12255592-12299455 GCA_949752745.1 Protula sp. h YS-2021 | reverse complement strand
CACTGCAATGATACGCTTCACTGACCAGTTTGGGTCAAGAGCCCATATATATTGATTATTTAATAAAACGTGGCAAAATAAGAAACCCCTTCTGATGACGTAAAAGGGCATAGCTATACAAACTTTTAGTTTTAAAATTCAGAATAAAAGAAAACTGTGATATTTGACTAAATCCTAAAGAAAATAAATTCCAGATCCGGATCGTGATGTCATCGGGATAAAATACCGGGCTTTGTATATATTAACCGACAACGATTGGATCATGTTGAAATATCGGGATTTGCACCATACGTGGATTCCAAAGATTAATTTTTCACCAGAATCCCATCCTTTACTTTTCCTATGAAAACGCCGATTAATGAAAGCGGCTAAGAATCTTTTCCAGAATACTAAAATAGAATGTGGGAACAGTACTCAAAATGATTTTAATGATGAATTTTTTATAGGATTCACTTCATTGTTTGAAGATTCATTGTAAGAAAAACCGAGCTCTAACAGGTGCTTTGTGTAGTGGATAATTCTGCATAACATGAAAAGAGTACAAAAGCTGTAATATTTGACCTGCTTATTAATGTCCAGAAATAATAAATAACTGTTTAATTGTATTCGTTATTGCGAATAGTGCATTTACACGTTTGTTAATTAAAGTCAAGCAATGACTGTGCAATGGAAGGATATTTAAAAAGTATTCCCCCCTTCCCCCTGCCCCTCTCCAGACCACTCAACTGAGGAACACATCACGGGGGATTGTTTTATCAGTCAGGAACACAATATTAAATTTATTTTGTCATAAAAATAAAATACTCAACTAAAGAGCTAAGACATCGTTAAAACAGCCTAGTAGTTGGCTTTTGATTGTTTCTGCTGTGACGTGTGGGCACCGGATTAGAATGTTATCTGCTTTATGTCAAGGATCCTTCAACAGACCACGAAGATAATATGATAAGATTATATGATAACAAACAACATCCATTTCCGTATAGAGATGGAAAAAACCCTCAATTATTATACATAAATTATGTTAAATTAAAGTTTCTGTAGCAAAACTTACAAATGTGGGAAAAATGTTATTGAGCTCACTGTAGTCACGTGTTATACCTGAAACAAACGAATCATAACTTAAGTCCTTAAGCGCAACTACACGACATCATCTAGATATATTTGCTGATTACTGCATTAAGATGAAACCCAGATCCCCACAATACAAAATGACACAAACGTCATACAATAATGGTACCTTCAAAAGGTAATAAAAATAAACAATGATCATGCAGCTTTTCAGTTGTACATATCAAGGTATGTTATTCAACATTGCAAGTAATCAAACGTTTGCCTCACAAAGTTAAGTTGTATTTTTTTACTCAAAATCAAAGGAATAGTGTGTGGCTTCAATGTCTATTAGGTATTTGTATGCATAAACGGACTTGTGAAGATATAATGATATAAGGAGTTGGATATTGAGAATGTATAGATAAGAGCATGAATAACTAAATACACATCTTATAAACACTTGCTGGAGTTGTATAATTACAAATCGACACCCAAAACTTGGTTACACGCCTTTTAAAATTACAGATATTCGAATATATATAGAAAACAAGTTTCATTTTAAATCGGTAGAAACAACATTTTCAGTTTGCTGCACATTTTAACAGGAAATCTTCTGGAAAATCTTACACTTTCCTGTATATTAGTATGCAAAGGGCCGTATAAAAAGGCGTGGCCTTAAGCTATGTGCAAATAAGCAGCACCATTGTGCAGCTGTTCTCCAGTTACGTCACGATAGACAATAGAAAGAAGCTGTTACACCGTGCAGACAGTTAAAAAGAAAGCAGCACACACTATGCAGCTGTTCTCCAGCGATGTCACTACAGACAACAGAAAGAAGCCGATGCACCCTGTATACAATGAAACAATTTAGCAGCACCACTGTGCGGCTTCTCTGTAATGACGTCACGAGAGACAACAGAAAGAAACTGATACACGCTGTAGACAGTGAAAAAATTAAGCAGCACCACTGTGCGGTTGCTGTCCAAGACGTCACGATAGACAACAGAAGAAGCTGGTACATCCTGCAGATAGTGACCAATGTGATGCTACATGTATCTTATGCTGTGTAGAGATAATGCATGTGCTTATAAAATCAACTGCTCGATTTTTAATATAATAAAAAAATTAAAATTAAATTTCAAAAACAAAGTAAATGAGGATAAAAATAAAATAAAGCAAAGTTAATGAGGATCGAATGGATAAAGTAAGGAATATCACGGCCAATTTGCTGCTCTTACATCCAACGGTGTCACAAAAGTTCCTTGACACGCTCACGAAGAGGAAGCATCAGAGAGAACGCACCCATTCTGTGAAATTTGGGGATACCTCCATGCTTTATTGAACCACGCATTAATATTTAGTACACATCCATAATTATAAAATTTTATGGGTATCAATGGCCAGGGTCCGTGAAAGTAACCCTTCTTTGTTATTAGACCATGCATTAGGATTGATTACACATCCGTAATTATAAAGATTTTACGACTATCAATAGTCAGGGTTTGTGACAGTGGTTAATGGTCAGGGTCCGTGTCAGTTGTCAATGGTTAGGGCCCGTGACAGTTGTCAATGATTAGGGTCAGTGACATTTCTCAATAGTCAGGGCTCGTGACAGTTGTCATTTACCAGGGTCCGTGACAGTTGTCAATGACCAGGGTCTGTTAATTTGTCAATGGTTACGATCTGTGACAGTTGTCAGTGGTGAGGGTTCGTGACAGTTGTCAATGGTAAGGGCCCATGACAGTTGTCAATGACCAGGGTCTGTGACAGTTGTCAATGGTTAGAGTCTGTGAGAGTTGTCAATGGCCAGGGTCCGTGTCATTTGCCAGTGGCCAGGATCCGTGTCAGTTGTCAATGGCCAGGGTCCGTGTCAGTTGTCAATGGCCAGGGTCCGTGTCAGTTGCCAGTGTCCAGGATCCGTGTCAGTTGTCAATGGCCAGGGTCCGTGTCAGTTGTCAATGGCCAGGGTCCGTGTCAGTTGTCAATGTCCAGGGCCCTCGTCAGTTGTCAATGGTCAGAGTTCGTCGCAGTTCAGCTTCTTTAGGACTGTTTGGTTTCATGAGGGCAATCAACTAACTCCCTGCCGTGACGTACCATAAATGATGGTGATTAGGAAGCAGATTATTCTTCCGTGCCACTGATTGAAATAGATAAAGTGTAGTCGAGTAACTTGTTTTGTTGACAAAGGCAGGCACGCTAACATAGCTATTTTTGGTCAGACATTCCTTCGCGATTGACGAAAGCAGCTAATGAACTGGCTATAGACCGAACAATAAAACACGACTCACGCTCTCATTAAGAGTCACTCCAGGCAAAACTAGACCCGCCTACAAAAAGGTACAACCGGGCGTGTTTTAATGAGACAATTAATCCATCCTTATTTCTAATGAGCTTTTATAACAACAAAACACATAAACTATAAGTGAGGGTCAAAATTGCACAATTACTCTACGATAATAAGAAAAAATGGCATGGATACTTCAGGGGAAAAGCAAGGAAAGAAGCAGTATCTATTTGCAGCGTTCAAGATTTGCCTCAAGTTGTCGCTGAAGCCAGAAGAATCTATTTTAAAGCCAGGACAGAGTGATTGATCATGTGAGCAGGCTTTTTTTGTTTCTACAGAGTTGTTAGGTACACGGTCTTTTCCTCTCTGAGGCGAGTGGGTTGTTGCATTGTCTAGGCTGTCTTCTGTTGACTTGCAATCAAAGGGCGTGACTTAGCCTCTAGTTCTAAAAGCCTCGGCGGCCAAATTTGGGGCTAATGTTTTAGGGATGGGCTTAGAAGTAGCTTCTATAACAGAGAGAACTCTCTTCTTATTTTTTCCAGCCTATTAACAAAGTAAGAGCACTTAATAAATAAATAGCTTTTTTTGTTTACTGTGGGATATCGTTAATGGCATTACACATTTTCCATCAACGTTTCTGTTTGTTCTCCAAAGCCTACCTGAAAAGAAACACAGCATGGTTTTTAAGTATGCAGCATATAGCCAAAACATTTGTTAATGAATAATATATAAAGCAAGAAACAACTTCTCCATCAGCACTGTCATACATTTTATTTCACTTCGTGGAGCGACTCAGCAACAATCAAAGCAGTGATATATTTAGAAATAAATTTTTTGCCGCTTTTCCTCTTTTATCCCGTTTTCTAGTCAAATTCATATTTTGACGCTTAGAGCAAACCATGAAATAAATTAATAAATGCCGTTGGTAAAAAATGAAGTGAGTGACTCTCTTAGTATCATATTTATGTAAAGGTAAAGAAACTCTAAATAATTATCATAAGTTTTCAATGATCAAGTTTCCCTTTCAACGTTTCCCTCATAATTAAAGGGAGTGTCATGTTACTCAAATTACTCTGTCAATGTTTCTTTAAGCATTACTACAAGTTCAGAGTGGTAAAGTTCCTACCCAAATGTTTTTTAGGTGTTATCACGAGTCGTGACCGATCGGATTCTTCTGTCAATGCTCCTTTAAGTTTTACCATGAGTTCTGACAAATCGCATTCCCTCCAGGTATATTCTAGAGTGCTATCTCCTCAAGTTGATGTGCTACCTTTTGTTTAACTATAAGGGCTGCTTGGATTTCTATGAACGGGTTTTATTTACATGTATTTAATTATATTTTGTGAATTACACAACAGCCTCATAACCCAAAGATTTCCAAGCAAACGTTTTAAAGCAGTAATAATCCTTTGATGTAAAAGAAAACACTGTAAGTAGGGTTATATCTACAGTTAATGTTAGTCACTTGGTTTTGTTTTGCGCTGAACTCCTTAACTTCAATTGGTCTGAGTGCCAACATGCATTTATACTGGCAGTAAACAATCACGATAGGTTTATGATAGATTTCTCTGTTGTTTATTACACAGGACATAATAATAACGTTTCTATATGGCTTTGAACTCACATGGCGAGATTTTCCCTTTCAAGCATCCTTATCCAATCAAAATTTATAGCTATGCAATGCATGATTATAGATTATAGATTATAGACGAGCGAAAGATGCTTTATGATTTCAGTCATCCGTCCTCTGTTCACAATCAATCAGCAGGTGGCTTTGAAATATTGGTATATATCTCAAATTATATTTAACTTTTCTTTCCAATTTTCCAAATGAATACGTGTGATGTTTGCATAGTTTAATAAAGTTACATATCACAATCTTGCGTCTGTCGTACATTAAGAACAAAACGAACCCATGTCTGTGAGGGAACAGAAGAATGAAAACCTTACGAAAATTGCCAAAAAAATGGGTTCGAAATATTTGTGACTATTGTACATTAAAAACAAAGCAAAAATATGTCTCGGAGAAACAGAAAAATGAAAACTCCCAAACAAAACTCCCACAGACTTGATTAAAAAAATTACACGGAAAACGACGGTACATAAAGATAAATAACATTAAATCACTACCCGCTCATTTCTGAACTTTGATTCGGTCAAACATTTTTGTCTTGTCATTTCTGAACTTTGATTTGGTCAAATATTTTTGTGAACATAACAGCAGCAATTCTAAATAAATGAGAATTAAATACTCTAGAGTTTCTCTGAGCAAGCGTCGTAATAGACTTCATGACCGTATTAAAAAGATGTGAGCAGTATATCATACAAAATTGTTTTTTGCAAACGTTATAATAAACTATAGGACCGTATTAAGAAAGGATTAGAGAAGTACATTCCGCAGAGCTTCCTTGAGAAAGCGCTTTAATAGACTTCAGAACCGCATTAAAAAGATAAGGTATATTTTTACCATTTTTGAACACGAACAGAGACATAATAGGTCATTGCTAAAGCTGGACAAAAATTGCCGAATAAATCTTTTTATTATAATGAAGTTGAATATTATGTAGTAACAAAAGACTGGTATTTTGATTGAATTTAGAGAAGAATTCGCCTACTCATGGGAAAGTTTCAATTAAAGCTCAATTTCTAGACGTATTAATGTGCTTGTACTTAAATCCCAAACCTGAGTAATAATGTATGTATTTCTATGTATTCTTTCTCTGTTATTGTGAAATCCGGATTGTCTTGCGTCCACTATTCATGGAATTAGGAAATGTGTAGATTTCTTGGTTTCTTTGATCAATCCGTTTATCCATGGAAGGTCCAGAAATTCATTAATTCCTCAGTTCTAAATCCATAACGTTTTAATTAAAGGTTCAACTAAAAACGCTGCTTTTAGCCATGGCACCGAGTCCGCCCCTTTTCTGACTTTCTTGGAGAAAACCATCAATCAAATTTATATAGATTTTACAGCCTTAAGATAAACGTCTTTGTGCGAAAAGACCAACTGAAGATAACAGTTAATTTATGCAGCAAATTTGTATCCACACTGTGAGTCCAGCTTAGACAAAGGAGTTGAAAGGAAAAATGTGTGAAATGAGCTTCAATGGGTCAATGTTTTTACAACGTCAATCAAGCAACAAACACGTGAAATTTAAAGGGAGGTGGGGCCGTTTTTAAAATTCGACGTAATTTAAAGTTAAATTTTGATGTTAACTCTTTTGAAACGGTAAAAAAATGCGTTTATTATGGTTAGAAAGTAATATTTAATTCATCGACCATTTTATTTTAACAAAATCTGTCACTATGTTGAGTAAAAACGCTAAATAAGTACACGAGGAACTGATGTTGCCTCGTTGACCTCCAGAATCATAATGAAAATGGGAGGAGCTAAGGGCTGCTTTTATAGTCCTCGTTGAGCCTTTAAGATCACAATCTGTTAATTTGAAAAGATAAGCTTATAGTGAAAATTAAAGATTAAACTTAATTAGGTGTTCTCATTTAACATGTGTCATGTCTTGGTATATTTGTTAATTGGTTATTAATGTTTATTTAAGTCAATCTTACGATCTTTCACGAACTCACACATAGTTAAGTTCAGTCTTAGAGTCTTACTTCTTTTTTCGTGTGCATTGCGTCTAGGTGGTAAATAAAGTTTTATAACGTTTTTATCTCCTTTGATTAGAAGCGATATTTTGTTCCTTCACCACCAAAAACAAGCATTTAAACACAACCAAATAATAATTATCATTAAAACAGAATTAAGATAGAAACATTTTTTATGCGACAACATCAATGAAATTGGTTTTCTTATGTCACACTTGTTTTGGTAACCAAACACAGCCTTTCGGACTACGGAAATGTTGCGGGTAAAACTCGGGTCGAAAATGCGCGAATATGCGCTTAAGTACGGCTTCACTAAAAGCTTAGGGATCAAAGCGTGGTTTAACAAACTTGACGCGAGTGAAACATAGAGAAGCGAAAGCGAAGCGATTATCTGAAAACAGTGAACAATACATATCAATTCATTCATTCTAATAGACACAAGTCTATTCAACACAAATGTACACATATGACATACTACTGGGTACATGTTTACATTACCCGAAAACACCGCTTAGTTTAGAAATAGAACCACCGAACATCCCTTGGTTTCGGCGCCTGGAAATAAACTGGATGATCCAGGCAGAGATAGCACACAGTGGGGGAATAAACTTAAGCTGGCGTGAGTTTACCGCAAGTTCAAATGTTTGCCCAGCATTGTGACATAAGCTAATATATACATAGGCTATTATATAATGCGAATCATGAACAGCGAAGGCCGGGCACATTTGAATAAAAACAGGAAAGGAAAAAGTACAAGCTAAGACACACCGAGAGTTGTTTTTACATTCATTCAAATGGCACATTTTTCAAACCATCAGATAAAAGAAAAAACAATTAAAACTGAATCCAACAATCAGGTTAACTGTTAAAACGTTATACAAAAGCAACTGCGGAAATACGTGTCAACACAGTATTTATTATAAGAGAACCGCTTGACAGAAACAATAAACAATATAAATTAGCGAAGCATTCAGTGATGCCGGACATGCCTGCTGTTGACTAATTTTACAAACATCCTTAAAATGATCCCATCTGCGTTTTTAAACCGCACAAGTTCATGATGACCGTTGTTAAAAAACAGCTGACCTATGAGGAGATCTATTTGTTATGTATAAACACAGAGCAGACGGATATTTCTATCCAATTAGCCGCACTGTGCATCCCTCAGTGGTGAGTATTCTCACACATTGGTGAAAAAGGTGCATCTGAATGTGCAAGTCACTAAAATCTGTATTTTAGTGGTTTGTTTTTAAAAAGTGATTCTTCTCCTTTATGAGTACTATTTTGCGGAGTGAAAAGGCGTTTTACACCACAGGCCGAATCTCCGTAGAGGTTGGCTGTTGGACAACAACGGCAATAGACCGATTACCGTAGAGGTTGCCTGTCGGACAGCAACGGCAACTGACCGAATCGCCGTAGAGGTTGGCTGTCGGACAACAACGGATGATGGCAGGCAGTTAATTATCAGAGTGATGGCGATAAACAGCAAGTGACCAGATCCGGAGGAATTATTAAAAGATCGGTGTTTAAGTGCAGTGCTTTTTTACAGATCAAACCTTTAAATGGGGTCACAGATGGTATTATTTAACGACCTCACGTGGAGAGGCTGTATCAATGTATTATTTATCAAAGATTTAACCACCAGTTTCATCATTTTGAATGGGCACATTAATGCCTCATTATGATATAAATGCCCAGTTAGCATAATTTTTCGTCCCACGTATAAAGCGCGTTGTTTTTAGGTGGGATTTACGTGGGAATGTGGGACGTTGGCAGGGAAACATAGAAAACATGTGTAATATACGTGGACATTCCCACGGTGTGATTTCCGTGTAAACTCTACATATAATATACATAAGCTTTCCCACGTATAAAATGCACGGGTAGATACACGCGTAAATTGCATGGTTTTTCCCGCGTAATGCCACTGTATAATATACGTAGAATTGCCAACTTCTAAAATGCATGGGTAATTATCGCACATTATATGTATATTATACTTTTGAATTCCCACGTAAAATTTCATTAGAAGTCATTTGTATATTACACGTATATTTTACGTGGGATTTCCCATATGGGCATTCCCATGTAAAATACACGTATATTATGCGCAGTCTTGCAATGTGGGCTTATTATCGCAGACCGGAAACAACCGCCATTGAGCGATAATATATTTAAATTTTGCTACATTCTGCATATTTTGGTGGAGGGCTGCCCTTTTTCTAAGTATAATAGAAAGTTAGACATGGAAATACCAATTTCACTAAAAATTTTATGCTTAAAATTCCTTTAAGGAGTACTTTATAAATGAACTATAGTTATAAAGGTACATGTCTGTGTATTTGATGGAGTTATCGTGTATGTCCAGGGTGGTTCGTCCCTTTAAAAATCCATGCTTAATATGCGTGGGAATTCCCACATATAAAATGCATGGAAATATATGCGTATAAAATGCATGGGTTCACACGTGCATATTACACATCGGAAAGAGTCTCAAATTCTCCTAAATCCCACGTAACTAGGTGGGAATTCCCCAACAAAATACTCATTATTTATGCGTGGGTACGTGGGAATACCCACATATATTATGCATAGTCCCCATGTGGGACTGCTATCTGGGTGAGGGCGTAGTTGGGTTAGTGTCAAACAACACTTTCGTTTTTGAACACATTTGACAGAAAAAGAAACTAAAGGCGGGAACTGGTTCTAGAATAAGAATGTTATACTGTTTAAAACTATCAGAGCACAAACCGCAAAACCACTGGGGATATCCCACGGTTTTGCTAGCATCATTGTACAAATGCAAACAATCACAAATTGTCAACGAATGACCTGCAGTAACGTGGTACCATTAAACTGTTATCAAAACAGCTGCCATGCATATAAACCTTATTTTTGTGAAAGTAGTTAATATACAGTATGATCCTCGCTCTTGGAATTCTGTGACGTCCGCCCTCTGTTCATAATAAAATTAGACAGTGGCTATTAAATAACTTTTTATATATCAAATTAAATTTTATATTTCTTTATAATTTTAACATAGTTTTACAATGAATGCACATTATGTTCACACATTTAGTAGGGTCACAATAACATCTTGTGACTGCTGTACATTAAAAACAAAGTGAACGTTTGTTGGGAATTCACTGACGGTCACTGTTGTACCGACTGTGTGTTTTTCCGACTGTGTGAGTTTTTCAGACTGTGTGTGTTTTTTCGGCTGTGTGTGTTATTCCGACTGTTTGTGTTTTTCGGAGTGTGTGTGTTGTTCTGACTGTGTGTGTTTTTCCGGCTGTGTGTGTTGTTCCGACTGTGTGTGTTGTTCCGACTGTGTGTGTTGCTCCGACTGTGTGTGCTTTTCAGACTGTGTGTGTTTTTCGGACTGTTTGTGTCTCTATTTTTACAGACTTTCTCTTTTTTACTGGATGCCACTGTTTTACTGTGGATTCTCCGTGACTCATCGGGAGTCCACGGCTGGGCATACCCCACGAGGCGGAGCGCTGGCCAACCAAGGACTTCTGTAAGAAATCGAGCTCCCACTGCTCAAATTCAGGAACATTCAATTCTATGAAATGACGGGCGAGAAAAGACACGGATGATCGATTCACGAGTTATACAAACTAACAATCCGTTTTGATTGGATAAATAACGCGGTATTTTTTTGTTTGTTTGCAGATGACGGCGTGGAGTGTTGTGTGCCCGTGCTACTGGACGGGGAGGAATATGTCATGGAATTCATAGATCTGCCCTATACGGGAGTACGTATGTTGTCGCTGATGCTACACTCATTTGGTTATCAAACATATAGAAATATGTGGACATATGTAGAAAGATATAAAAAATATATAGAAGGATATAGAGATATTCCAAATATACAGAAATATGTAGAAATCTATAATATCTTACATAAAATAATTCAGTTTAAAATACAAACATTTTAATTCGTAGGATGTTCTACTAAAACAATATGGGGTGTAGGGCAAATGGCCGCCGGTCATATGACCACCGGTCACATGATCAGCAGTCATATGGCCACCGGTCACATAATCACTGGCCATATTATGGAGCGTTTCTAGAAAACAGATAAAAAAACGCTGTACAAAACTCGATAAAATGATGCTGATGACAATGATATGAACACAAGACAAATGACCACCAGTCACATGATCATTGGTCATATGAGCACCAGACAAATGACCACCGGTCATATGACCACCAGCGAAATGAAAAGCCGACCATTTGACCACCACTTCACTTTATTGTCAACAGCGACCAATTTCTACGTAGCAGCACTGCTGGTATAAAACAAATAAATCTTACACTTATCCGCTCAATATTCCGTGCCATTTATGATGTGTTTCTAGAAATGCAAGTCCAGCACATAATTTTCCTGAATTACTGTCTGAATGTGGTCTATTCCTCAAGAATTCATCCAAGCCTTAAGTCCTTCGGCGTAATCCATGCACAAATCCTTATCATTTATATACATTACATCCATTCAGTTTGGCAACACGATACGCCGGGACTGATTCATGTTTCCCATGTACTGTTTGTTCTATAGCATCTCAGCAATGGAACGCCACCACGCCATCTCTAAAACCTGCTCCGTACATGTGAAAGTGGCAATTTTTTTTCTTTGCGGTGAACGGTATTTTAATCATTTGTGCCGTATCAGTGCTATAGATATGCCGCGCACGCTGTCACCAGATCCATCCGCATCCCTGTGCCCTCCACGCTGTCACCAGATCCATCCGCATCCCCGTGCCCTCTACGCCTCCACGCTGTCACCAGATCCATCCGCATCCCTGTGCCCTCTGGGCCTCCACGCTGTCACCAGATCCATCCGCATCCCTGTGCCCTCTGGGCCTCCACACTGTTACCAGATCCATCCGCATCCCTGTGCCCTCTACGCCTCCACGCTGTCACCAGATCCATCCGCATCCCTGTGCCCTCAACGCCTCTACGCTGTCATCAGATCAATCCGCATCCCTGTGCCCTCTACGCCTCCACGCTGTCACCAGATCCATCCGCATCCCCGTGCCCTCTACGCCTCCACGCTGTCACCAGATCCATCCGCATCCCTGTGCCCTCTACGCCTCCGCGCTGTCACCAGATCCATCCGCATCCCTGTGCCCTCTACGTCACACTGTCACCAGATCCATCCGCATCCCTGTGCCCTCTACGCCTCCGCGCTGTCACCAGATCCATCCGCATCCCTGTGTCCTCTGCACCTCCACGCCGTCACCAGATCCATCCGCATCCCTGTGCCCTCTACGCCTCCATGCTGTCACCAGATCCATCCGCATCCCCGTGCCCTCTACGCCTCCATGCTGTCACCAGATCCATCCGCATCCCTGTGCCCTCTACGCCTCCGCGCTGTCACCAGATCCATCCGCATCCCTGTGCCCTCTACGTCACACTGTCACCAGATCCATCCGCATCCCTGTGCCCTCTACGCCTCCACGCTGTCACCAGATCCATCCGCATCCCTGTGCCCTCTACGCCTCCACGCTGTCACCAGATCCATCCGCTTCACTGTGCCCTCTACGCCTCCACGCTGTCACCAAATCCATCCGCATCCCTGTGCCCTCTACGCCTCCACGCTGTCACCAGATCCATCCGCATCCCTGTGCCCTCTACGCCTCCACGCTGTCACCAGATCCATCCGCATCCCTGTGCCCTCTGGGCCTCCAAGCTGTCACCAGATCCATCCGCATCCCTGTGCCCTCTACGCCTCCACGCTGTCACCAGATCCATCCGCATCCCTGTGCCCTCAACGCCTCTACGCTGTCACCAGATCCATCCGCATCCCTGTGCCCTCTACGCCTCCACGCTGTCACCAGATCCATCCGCATCCCTGTGCCCTCAACGCCTCCACGCTGTCACCAGATCCATCCGCATCCCTGTGCCCTCTACGCCTCCACGCTGTCACCAGATCCATCCGCATCCCTGTGCCCTCTACGCCTCCACGCTGTCACCAGATCCATCCGCATCCCTGTGCCCTCTGGGCCTCCAAGCTGTCACCAAATCCATCCGCATCCCTGTGCCCTCTACGCCTCCACGCTGTCACCAGATCCATCCGCATCCCTGTGCCCTCTGCGCCTCCACGCTGTCACCAGATCCATCCGCATCCCTGTGCCCTCTGGGCCTCCACGCTGTCACCAGATCCATCTGCATCCCTGTGGCCTCTACGCCTCCACGCTGTCACCAGATCCATCCGCATCCCTGTGCCCTCTACGCCTCCATGCTGTCACCAGATCCATCCGCATCCCTGTGCCCTCAACGCCTCTACGCTGTCACCAGATCCATCCGCATCCCTGTGCCCTCTGCGCCTCTACGCTGTCACCAGATCCATCCGCTTCCCTGTGCCCTCTGCGCCTCCACGCTGTCACCAGATCCATCCGCATCCCTGTGCCCTCTACGCCTCCACGCTGTCACCAGATCCATCCGCATCCCTGTGCCCTCTACGCTTCCACGCTGTCACCAGATCCATCCGCATCCCTGTGCCCTTTACGCCTCCACGCTGTCACCAGATCCATCCGCATCCCTGTGTCCTCTACGTCACACTGTCACCAGATCCATCCGCATCCCTGTGCCCTCTACGCCTCCACGCTGTCACCAGATCCATCCGCATCCCTGTGCCCTCTACGCCTCCATGCTGTCACCAGATCCATCCGCATCCCTGTGCCCTCAACGCCTCTACGCTGTCACCAGATCCATCCGCATCCCTGTGCCCTCAACGCCTCTACGCTGTGACCAGATCCATCCGCTTCCCTGTGCCCTCTGCGCCTCCACGCTGTCACCAGATCCATCCGCATCCCTGTGCCCTCTACGCCTCCACGCTGTCACCAGATCCATCCGCATCCCTGTGCCCTCTACGCCTCCACGCTGTCACCAGATCCATCCGCATCCCTGTGCCCTCTACGCCTCCACGCTGTCACCAGATCCATCCGCATCCCTGTGCCCTCTACGTCACACTGTCACCAGATCCATCCGCATCCCTGTGCCCTCTACGCCTCCACGCTGTCACCAGATCCATCCGCATCCCTGTGCCCTGTACGCCTCCACGCTGTCACCAGATCCATCCGCATCCCTGTGCCCTCTGCGCCTCCACGCTGTCACCAGATCCATCCGCATCCCTGTGCCCTCTACGCCTCCACGCTGTCACCAGATCCATCCGAATGCCAATGCCTGCCCCGTGTTGCTAAACGTTTACTCAGGTGTGCAGCATTCTTATTAATTACTCTCCTACTGTCTATTTATCTTCTTGATCTGCAAATCCCCCACCTGCACCGCCCAAAAAAAGTATAAATAAATTAACATATGTGAAACATTTGGCTGCAAATCCTGCCCCCCCCCCCGAGGGATCAAATCCCGCCCCCACCTCCCAGAAGGGATAGATAAAAATCAGAAAAAAATGAGCTGGTGTTCAAATGATTTCTTTTTTCATTTCGCTGGTGGTTATATGACCAGTGGTTTTTTGTCCAGTAGTTATATGACAGTGGTTTTTTGTCCAGTGGTTATGTGACCTGTGGTCTTTTGTCCAGTGGTCACGTGACCGGTGGTTTGTCCAGTGGTAATATGACCGGTGGTGTTTTGACCTTCAGTCACATGGCCGGTGGTGCTTTGACCGGCACTCACATGAGCGGTGGTGTTTTGACCGGCAGTCACATGAGCGGTGGTGTTTTGACCGGCAGTTACGTGACCGATGGTGTTTTGACCGGAAGTCACGTGACCGGTGGTGATTTGTCCAGTGGTCACATGACCGGTGGTGTTTTGACCGGCAGTCACGGTACGGATAATGCCAGATCACCGAAAAAATAATAATTTCGACCAGAGTAAATTTTTTGTTGTGGAAAAATAACAGAACTATCGTCTTCCGGTCTGGACAATCTTTTTAATTGTTTTTCTTGGTCTAACTATTCTTTTCCTTTGCTGTCTGTGGCCGTATTCAGAAGTGTTAACTGTACATTTAACCATTTCTGGTAAGTGCTCCGTTAGCAACCAGAACATCTGAAAATAAATTAAAAAATTTAAACTAGTTAACGATCAAAAACCAATTTTCGCTTCTTGGAGTACAGTTAACTGCACAGCTAACTTTTGTGAATACTGGGACAGAAAACTGGAACAGTTGACGAATAAAATGTGCTCACTCTTAAATGTGCTTACACTTAAATGTGCTCACACTCAAATGTGCTCACACTTAAATGTGCTCACACTCAAATGTGCTCACACTTAAATGTGCTCACACTTAACACCACCGATCTTTGGCTAAATGAATGGGTCCAGCCAAGCACAAATTCCTTACCATGCGTGTCCTTGACTTTTTCAAACGGTCCCTAAGAGTGTCAAGTCCGAGAAAAACACAACGCCAAGACGTCGTCCATAAATAAAGTTTTGAACCTATGTAGCTATATACAGCCATGTGCTAGAACGCACATGATTGCAGTCATGGAACATATATAATTGCAATCATGGAACATACATGATTGCAATCATAGAACGCACATGATTGCAGTCAAGGAACATATATAATTGCAATCATGGAACATGCATGATTGTAATCATTGAACACAGATTGCAATCATGGAACACACATAATTGCAATCATAGAACACACATGATTGCAGTCATGGAACACACATGGTTGTAGTGATGGACACGCATGATTCCAATCTTGGAACACACATTATTGCAATCATGGAAACCACATGATTGCAATCATGAAACTCACATGATTGCAATCATGGAACACACATGGTTGTAGTGATGGACACGCATAATTCCAATCTTGAAACACACATTATTGTAATCATGGAACACACATGATTGCAATCATGGAACGAAAGCTAGGCATTCTTTACACTGACTGTGGCACAATTTGGAGTTCCCCTTTTGTTAGACGGGAGTACAGTTCCAAAAGATCCCCGTCCCCCCCCCCCCCCCTTTTTTTTTTGAAGAGTCCTGAATGAAAATTACCAAATTTGTACTCCGCATAGACCGCGTCTTGCCCATTTTCTCCACTTTTTTCTTTTTTATTGGACACGCATGGTAAGAGACACGATACCAAGTGCCCCCCCCCCCGCCCCACCCCTCCCCCCACCTCCAACCCGACGGATTAAATCAGCCGTAGCTCCCACAGCGGCAGTCACGCAATCATGCAGTCCCATTCCGCAAACACGGAAGTGACACCACCCGTTTCTACGCTTCAGAACAACATCTGGAAGGACTACGAGGTGGACGCCTACTTGGTTGTCTTCTCTATCACTGACCGGCGCTCCTTCCAAAAAGCAGACGATTTTGTTTACGACATCAGAAAGGAAGGTCACACGTCCGAAGCTGTCATCATTGTAGCCAATAAAAGCGATTTAGTGCGGGGCAGACTTGTCGCCGAGGAAGGTTTGTTATTTAGCAAAACTTTGACTCCGCCCCTCTCCAAAAAATAAATATATAAATAAAATTTTAAATATTAATAATAGCAATAATAAAAATAATAATAATTATCAGAATTATCGTAACATAAATAAAATTGGTAACGCTGTTTCGTTGCGCAATATGCCTCCTTATACTTCTGTTTTCTAAATGAACTCGAGATTTTTCCCATCCTTGTGAGCAGCACATAAATCATGGATGTGCTAACTGACCTGTAGCGTAAAGATAGCAACTGATTGTAACTAAACATGGGATTAGTGGCTTTGATGTAGACGGCTGTAGCGTGATATTCCTGCATTAGGAACAAGAGATGGCTTTTCCCTAGCCAGACATTTGTTACTAATCACGTATAAAGCGGGTCACCCACACGAAATCGAACTATCGTTAGTTCTCAAATTGAATTTGTTTGCGCTAATGCATAGCTGCCATTATGGCATTAATCATGAAGCCGCTTTAGATTCGCTGCACAGGTTGAAAAATGTACATTTACAACTATATTTTGAGTCTAGGACTTAAGGCGCGGGGAAAGTCAGTATGGGGGTAAATTCCTCCGCTAGTAAAGTCCCCGCGGGTAAAATCCGCACAAGTAATGTTCCCGCGGGTATTGCCCTGTTTCCGTATATTTTATTACAATAATAAGTGTTTATATGCATATTTTATTATTGAATTTATTCAATGTTCTCATGTGCACTTTGTGTGTTGTTTGATGTTGACTTTTCTGTAGAGACAATGTTGTGTGTTGTTGCAGAAGCCAGACAACTTGCCGACAATTACGACTGTAAATTCATCGAAGTTTCAGCAATACTGAACCATAAAGTGGACGATTTACTCGTTGGTATCTTGAAACAAATTAGACTGAATTACGAAAAGCAACAGCCAGCGGAACCGGAAGTAGAAGGGGAGGAAGGAGCCGCGGGGCCGAGGTGTTCTTCTCGCTGTGTCGATGACTCCGGCTGCATGACGAGAACTAAGGACCAAGTTTTGGGGAAATTTTTCAAGCCTCGATTGTCACGCTCCTGTGAAAATCTTTTAGATTTGTGACATATCACCTTTCATAAAACACGAATGTTACGTTTTTCCTGATTCCTATTTTATTTATTTTATTTTCTCCACTCCAGTTAATAAATGCCAAAGTAAAGAGTTTGTGGTTGCTCTGAGGGAAAAAATCATGATTTTTTCATGCTTTTAACAAATATTTATAAGAAATAAATTAATAAATACCTGATACATTGTATGCAAGTTTAAGACTAAACAAATAAATAATGTTCCGGACACATTTTTTAATAACTGTTATTAAAAAAACAATTGGTTTGTCAATTGTAATATGAAATGTCTTTAGATTTCACAGCTAACAACAAAAACCTGAGAGAAGTTGTCATGAAATAAGGAAACTTGGTGAAATGTGTACAAAATCGGCGGATCAGCCCTGTCTGGATTTCACCCCTCCCCCGCCCAAAAATCTTTAAGCGGGATTTTTTAATTTGTACTTTTCTTACAAAAGCATTCCGTCTTGTCCTCTTGAAAAACCGAACTCCTGCAATATCTCTTTAAAGATTTCTTGGTCCACTCATGTCATGCTTGTTCTCTCTCTCTCTCTCTCTCTCTCTCTCTCTCTCTCTCTCTCTCTCTCTCTCTCTCTCTCTCTCTCTCTCTCTCTCTCTCTCTCTCTCTCCCCCCCTCTCTCTCTCTCTCTCTCTCCCCTCTCTCTCTCCCCTCTCTCTCTCCCCCCCCCTCTCTCTCTCTCTCTCTCTCTCTCTCTCTCTCTTTCTCTCTTTCTCTCTCTTTCTCTCTCCCTCTCTCTCTTTCCCTCTCTCTCTCTCTCTCTCTCTCTCTCTCTCTCTCTCTCTCCCCTCCCTCTCTCTCTCTCTCTCCCTCTCTCTCTCTTCCTCTCTCTCTCTCCCCCCTCTCTCTCTCTCCCCCCTCTTTCTCTCTCTCTTTCTCTCCCTTACATGCCGGCTGTAGAATAATTTGGTACCAACTGGAAACCCTTTAGGAAAATTCGTGACATTAAAACAACTAAAGCAAGATGTCATTATGAAGTAGACATATGTGATCCGTTTTAAAATCCTTGCTGTGCGTTTGCAAAGTTGGCAACCTGTAAAAACAGCATTGTTATTATTATTATTATTATTATTATTATTATTATTATTATTATTATTATTATTATTTTTATAATTATTATTGCTACTACTACTACTACTATTAGTAGTGGTATTAATATTATTAGTATTAATGTTATTATTATTATTATTATTATTATTATTTTGAACGTCTTTTCCCAAAAACAAGCAAACAATACTTTAGCAGAACACCAACCAACTACATATGGATACTTTCAAGTAAAATGGTAAATAAAAATAAAAAGATATGTTGTCATCTTAAGTATGTTATTCAATTCCTTGCACGTTTTGTACTTTTTTTGTACCATTGCTATTAAAAAGAAACCATACTCTGTATTTGCTTATATTTTTATATAAAACTTGTGTATATTTCCTAAATTTGTACATTTGAAAGGAACAAAAATAATGTTTATTTTTATAGACACATTGTGAGAAAGTAATTAATTTTATAGAAAGTTTCGGAAACGAATAAACTATTGAGTAATTTGCTGAATGATTTCTAGATAATTATGTCAGGTTAAATGTGGAAGTGTTGAAGCTTCCGCAAACTGATGTTCATTGGTTGTAATCTATTATTGTTTGTATGGAAATAAAACCGCTTACATCACTCACTTCGGGACTTTATCTCCTCTCAGACTATTTACCCAATAACAGACAACAACAAAAAAAAAGAATAGTAAAAAAATAATAATAAAAATACAAGCCTATTCAGCCAGTGCTCAGCATTTTTTTTAACATCATAATTCAACCAACTTTCAAATTCTATATTTTAAGCTGTGATAATGACCTTACTTCCGGAGTTCTGTTGAATGAACTTGGGCTCGAAGGTTGCTGACAAAAAAAGGTTTTCTTAACTCCGAGATATTCTTAAATACTGAGGTGATGTTATCAAGGGAGGGGGAGGGGGTCGCTATATAGGTATATTTCTTCTGATAGGCCATATAAATAAAAGACAGGCCACGTTATACCATCATGGATACATGCTTCGCATGCACCATGCACTCATACAGGCCACGTTATAAGATGTACTGATACATTCCATCACTGACACAGGCCTCGCGCCATGGCATCGATAATACAGGCCTGTCATATTTCATCACGGACACAGCCCTCTCATGTGGCATCACCAATACAAGCCTCGCGTTATACCATCACTGATATGAGACCTCGCGTTACATAATCAATGATACAGGACTCGCATAATCCATCACTGATAAAGGCTTCATATGCACCTTCACTGATACAACCTATCACATACCATCACTGATACTGGTTGCGCATATACTGATGCAGATTTGGCTTGTGCTGTTACTGATACAAGCCTCGCATATACCATCATTGATAAATACCTCGAATCTATCATCTCTGATAGAGATCTAGAATGTGCTATCACTGCTTTAGGCGGCGCATATACCATCACTGATACGGGGCACGTTATACTATGCCCTAATAGAGGCCTCGCGTTATTCCATCACGGATAGAGGCCTCGGATGTACCATCACGGATAGAGGCCTCGGATGTACCATCATGGATAGAGGCCTCGGATGTACCATCACGGATAGAGGCCTCGGATGTACCATCATGGATAGAGGCCTCGGATGTACTATCACGGATAGAGGCCTCGGATGTACCATCACGGACAGAGGCCTTGGATGTACCATCACGGATAGAGGCCTCGAATGTACCATCACGGTTAGAGGTTTCGGATGTAATATCACGGATAGAGGCCTCGGATGTACTCTACCTGATACACGTCTTGCATATGTCATCACTGCTCCAGGTCTTGTATATACCATCACTGAACAGGTCACGCATTACACCATCACTGACAAAGACCTGGCTCTATATGATCATTGATACAGGCCTCGCATATAAAATGCTCTGATACAAGCTTCAGTGAAAACCATCACTGATACAGTCCTCGCGTTATACCATCACTGATACAGGCCTCGCGTTGTACCATCACTAATAAAGACTTCGCATATACCATCACTGATGCAGACCTCGCGTGACACCATCACTGACACTGATACTGGCCTCAAATATCACTTGTAAAAGCCTCCCATATGCCGTCGCTGACACAGGCCTCGCATATACCATCACTGATACAGATTTCGCGTTATTCCATCACTGATACAGACCTCGTGTGTACCATCACTGATACAGGCCTCGCATGAACCATCACTGACACAGGGATGTACCATCACGGATAGAGGCATCGCATGTACCAACTCTGATACAGGCCTCGCATGTACCATCACTGACACAGGGATGTACCATCACGGATAGAGGCTTCGCATGTACCATCACTGATATCGTAACTCGCACCGGTGCTGCGTCTTTTGTCGCTACTCATAGACTTATCGTAAACTATAAATAATAGTTATGATAGTTAGAGCTATAATTGTGCCAAGCAGCTGTAGGTGGCAGACACGTTACACAAGAACCTTAAACTTAAACACACTTTCCGGTATAATTAAATATTTTACTTTAAGGTCTCTGAATAATTTATAATGAACTCGTACCAATGGGACAAAATTGCAACAATCTTTTTGCAACAAATTTATCCTGATATGCTAGAGTTGTTAAAAATGCGGATAGCTATAGATTCAAAATTTTGCAGGACTGTAGGAGGTATCTTGACCCGAAAGATGTCTTAAATGCTCTGTTTTATAGTTAACAGGTTTTTGCTGCTTATGAACGATAACGGCCATATAGCTGACTCAGCACAACAAGAATTTATTTGAGAAGCTAGTATTTGTTGTGTGGTGCACTGCATGGCGTAAGAAATATTCATGCAGGTTGTCTAGTGCAAGGAAATAAGGGATAAAAAGGCCAGGCTCTGTGTTTTGGCTAGTATATGCTTTAAGCTCATTTTTAAGCTCAGAGTTACTGAATATATAGGGATCGCTGTTTAGTTTAATAAATCGTTTCAAATTTGAATACATCCAATTACCTTCCCAGTGTTTTGTATTACATTGTCGACTGACATATTCTCACCACTACCCTCTTTTTGTTTTGGATCAGTTCGTAATATTTGAATATATTCACATACAGAACCTCTTCTTAAGCTTCTTAAAATCATCAGCTAACGTTTCAAATTGCAATGTTAACAGTGTAGAAAGTTTTATACGTTTTCAAATGCCTCGCTTCACTAATACAAAGCGAGGTGTCGCCGTAGTTTGATCCATAATGCCATATTTATTATAACGTAATAATTCAGTTACTTACACACAACATTCACGGGTATTCTGATTCAGTTCTTGATAATATCTAGCACTCAGCACTATTATTCACTTGACATCTTTTGCACCAACCATTCTATGGCCTTGTGCATTGTGATCACAAACAAGGACACTTCAAGGGAACTATGGAATAAATGCATACAGCTTGCAATTCATGCCTTGCACAATAATAGCCTTAGCCTATGAAAAAGTTTTGGCACACCATTCACGCCAATTTACGTTTACTCTATACAGGCCATTCTTGATATATTCTTGCTATCAAAAGATTATTTAATAAACGATAAATTAATAAACAATAAACGATAAATTAATTTATAGTATTAATTTTAGATGCACTTCTCCAATAAATCTTTACGACTGCTTCCCAGCATTCAGTCTTTTATTATTATGACAGGAATGTTGTATTAAAGAAACATTACACACACAACAGCAGTAAGCTCAGACCTTTTAAATGATAGAAGTTGATAGCCAACTGTCCAAGAATTAGTTAAGCACGTGGGCATTTATTCTTGGTGCTTCCTGATTATACATCATAGCTGTAAAAGTACAGTTAAAATTGTAAAAAGTATTTATTTTCATTAGTTAGCTATTTCCAATTTCGAGAATCAATTGCCAAGCAGTGGTCACAGAACCAATATAGCAATACAGCTTGCATGAGAACATTATGACTGCGTGCTTACACCGCACACAGAGTATGCAGGTAATTATCTAGCAGTATATTTTTCCAACAATGCTTCTTAATTTCGTGGTGTGTGTATTCCAAATATTTTAATATTTTCAAATGCACTAATACAAATTTTTTATTTTTCATCGATTTGCGATCGCACCTGGAAAATGCATCTTTCTTTGTTCTGGTGATTTTTGGCAAGGTATGAAGACAAATGCTGAACAGGCTGGTTGTTGCCCAGCGATATCACCCCGAAAAGCTATATTCTTCTCATAAATTCGTGTTACCAAGTTATATAACTTATCGCGATATATAGCAGGATATTTCTGAGTAATATTCGATGGCTTAATGGATTTTTGTATTAATTATGATTTAACCAGACCTTGATATGATCCCGTTTTTTTGCTTTTGCCTAGCAAAATTTCACACATGTTATGTTTACAATAAAGTAATAAACAGATATGCATAGCTGCATAAAACGTGCACAGTAACTTATATGCAAATAGTATATACGCATATACAAAAGTGAAACAGCACAATGGCAATTCATTCAAAATATTGATGTTTATTTATGTCGCATAATTTAGCAACCTCGAAAATATCACAGTAAACTATACTATTCCTTTTAAAGGCTACCAAATGTGAAAGTGGTAATTTCATGAACGTTTGCGCATCTAGTACACATATTATATTATATGCGTCATGTTATGATCTTAGCACTTTTTTGACAGGTTCTCTACCTTCCTGCTCTCCCCGGTCCTAAAAATACAACTATAGTTACGTGACATACCTTTGAGATATAGTGCCGTCATGTCATATACACTAATGTCAGTATGATGTTCATGACTTTTCGGTGTCGTGACATTTCATTTATATCGGAATTTAGAATACTATATATTACAAAGATGGAACAACAATCTTTATTCAGCCATGATGCACGGAGTTGCAAAAAATAAGAAGCATACACACAAGCAACAAAGAATAAAAACTGGTCGAGAAATGTATCACGCAAAGATTCACATTCTTCATGGAAACATTGACAAATACATAATTCAAAGACATTCATTGTTATTTGCTATATAATTTACGTGGAGACATGCCTAAAGTTCACAAACTGGAATTATTCACTATATGTTTGATGTAAATTTAACATTTTTTTACATATATATGTCTTTTCGTTTTCTTTCCATGCGATCATTAGGATTCATTAAATTTATTTTGTTTAATTTACTTCTGCTGTGGTCTATATCCTAAAACTTTAAGAGACAGAATGATGTGTTGTTGAGAAATATATATACCAGTTTCAAATTGGTGTAAAGCACTAGGCAAAACTTTCTCTAGGAAATCGATTCAATTCAGATATTAAAATAGTGATAGAATATCCTAGTAGAAACATAATGACTTTAAGTTAGACTTTTATTTATCTTACTTTTTTCTGTGCAAGTCAACATTAAGTCAACCTAAAGTGTCTCAATTTATTGTACAGGATCGTAAAAGCAACAATATGTCAACAAAATAGTGTCTTTGTCAATATATATATATATATATATATATATATATATATATATATATATATATATATATATATATATATATATATATATATATATATATATATATATATATATGAGAGGCATCAGGTTCATAGTTTCACATGATGAGGATAGGATTATTCTTTTATTTTCTTACATACTGGCCACTTGGCAGCATTTAGCAAAGTGATTATCAAAACGAAGGAGCGAAATCACATAAAACAAAGAAGACAACCTGTCAATTGAAAGTGAAACGCCAGCCTTGCCTACCGATTTTAGAGTTAGATAATTTTGCACCACTGCATATACTCTACCTTTCTCTGATTTCATTTTCCCACCTATATGCATAAAAAAATTGGTGCTTTAACCGTATAGATAATGTATATGGTGTCTGAATTAAGAGCCTATCAGCTTTCTCATAGCTAGCAATTACCTAATAATTTTATATTCGAGATTGAACATATGATGGTAATAAATATACAAGAACAATGGTGATGCTATTGAAATGTCAGCGACACAGTTCTCAAGTAAAATTCAGAGATGCTTAGTAAGTGCTTTAATACAAATAATTGTCTGCTCATATAACAGTTGAATTTAATGAATGAAAGTCTTGTAGACAGACCATTTGCAGTAGTTGCTTTGCGAAGCAATGAAATATGCCATACATTAATTCAGCCATCGAACGTCTACGTTTATGTAATTATACTATACATTCACTGGCATATGCCATACATTAATTCAGCCAAGAAAACTCCCTGTTTGTGTACTTATACTATACACTCAATTTAATATGCCATACATTAATTCAGCCAAGAAAACTCCCTGTTTGTGTACCGTATACCATACACTCAATTTAATATGCCATACATTAATTCAGCAATGAAACCTCCCTGTTTGTGTTCTTATGCTATGCACTCAGTGGAATATTCATCACAATAATTCAGCCAAAGACCCCCTGTTTATGTACTCAATACAGAAGGAAAATGGACAAAATACAGCCTTCCCTAAAAATAACACGGTAGAAAATAAGGATTAAGTGTGATAACAAATGTATAGTTCTGCAAATAATATCTTCTAACTGCGAACTATAAGTTGAAATTCATGAGAACGTTATTGAACAACATTGTTTATTCTCTACCTTGATGCTACTCGTAGCTAATTGAAAATTGCCAGCTATCTCCATTGCAAAAAAGTTTTGATTTATGTATTGGAGTAGTTTATTTGGGACTCAAAATTTCCAGTAAATGCCAATTTAATGACAATTCAACATTTCTTAGCATCGTACAATGACTTTGTATAAGTATCGTAACCCAATAAGGTTTATGTATTTAGTAAACCCTCGTTTTTAAGAATGCGATAAGAACAGATGAGTCGGATCCACATTAGCTCGATGGTGTGCACAAAATAACAAGTTTCGAGATAGTCGATGAAATGTTGGACGGCTCAATGGGTATTAGTTCTGAATACGGTTATGGGTGACGTAGCTTAATTCACTCGTATAGTTGTGGCAATTTTAGCGAAAGCTTTTCCATCTGCTTTCAACAAAGGCCGGTGCTCAGTCTAGTGTAGCTATAAGAGTTGGGGCTGAATCTAGTGTTGTTATAAGGCCCAAATATGTTGGTAATCGCATTATTTCATCAAAACTAATTTGATCTCATTTTTGGTGCGAATAATGCTCTTATAGGGGTTTGAGGATATGAACGAGACAAATATATATGACATCTGCAATGCTACTTAATTTAATGTTTTAGTAAAGTACTGTAATTTAAGCGATGCTGCAATAAAAAATGTCGTGTGAGTACTGTGCAATACTGAAGCAGTGGCTACTTGTTAACTAATAGTTTGATTTCTGATTGCTGGATATACTTAACCTAGCCAATATCCTATTTTGGTTATTTTTAATTAATAAAGCTCTGTAGCATGAAACAAAATTGGCTGTGGGCCAAGAATGACTAAAAACATGACATGTCAAATAACTGTGTATTTTTTCCGGCTGACTCACTGTAAGGCTTTTGTAGCGAAAATGTTTTGCTTTCTTTGTATCAAAAAGAGAAAAATATTTGGTACAAGGTTCTATATTTGGGCATAGGCGAAGAAAAATAGTAAATTATGGCAAAATAGAAATTTAAATATCAATTGTCAGAGCTGGCTTCGTTCGTATAAGGTAAAAAATAAATAGGAATCATAAGCCAATTTAATCTGTCATGTAATCAAGTATCATTTTATTTATCTGAATGTCTCATCTGGGCAAGCATATATTGGGTTAGATCACCTGTCACGATATTCAAAATTATTAAACAAACTCAAAAGCTCTATCAGTACTGACAAGTAAGAAGCCTTATTAGAGGGCTGAATGATATTTTAAGAGGTATGTATTAAATGCAATCTCAGCTGATTGACGTTACAAAAGTACTTACATGTGGCTAATTTCTATTACTAGTACGTTAAATGAAGGTTTCTATACTGGGTCTACCAAATAAGGACATCATAAAATTCAGTTTAAAAGTGGCATTTAAGCATTATAATAATAATGGTCAGACTTTTCTATATGCTTTTTCCTGCGATATTAAGTTACTATTTATTTATTGATGAAAATTCGCATTTGGCGCAATGTGTGCAGCATCAAAAGGCACACCATCAAATGTGTACATCATGAAATGTCTACATCGTGAAATTTGTACACCATCAAAATTACACCATCAGATATGTGCATCACCAAATGTGTAAAACATCAAGTAATACGGCATCAAATGTGTACACCATCAAATGTGTACAATATCAAATGTATACAGCATTAAATGTGTAGGCCATCAACTGTGCACACCATCAACTATTTACATTATCAAATGTGTAAAACATCAAATAATACGGCATCAAATGTGTACACCACCAAAGGTATACAGCATCAAATGTGTACACCAAATGAGTTCAACATCAAGTGTATACAGTATTAAATGTACACACCATTAAATATATATACCATCAAATTTGTACACATCAAATGTATAAACCATCAAATGTGTACCCAATCAAATGCATATACATCATCATATGTGTACACCATCAAATAGTAGGTTTGATTTAACGAGGATAATGGGAAAGCCTTGTTAGTGTTTAGGACAACTGTTTCCAACAGACACACAATGGACAAACCAGCTTTACTGAACAGTCAGCTTATGTACATAGAAAGGACCACAGTGCTTGTCACTGTTACCATGACAGCGCTATGATCCCCTTTTGCTGTAAATATCAGCTTATTGTTTAATCAGTTCCTCTGATGTTATGAAATGAATGATCTTACAAAGAACTGAAGAAAACAAGCACCCTGTGTCTTCTTGTTTTGTGCAGTGTTGTATATGTATGTATGTATGTATGTATGTATGTATGCATGTATGTGTGTATGTATGTATGTGATATTGTATATGTATGTATGTATGTATGTGATGTCATGTATGTTAGTATGTATGTATGTATGCATCTGATGTAATGTACACATTGACTGTGCCTTCCTATAGTCAATCCAGGATCTTGACATATTTTAACTTCATTTCTCCTGGTAGCACCAATTAAAACAAACAAAATTGTGGTAAAATCAAATTTAAAGAATACTTAGGAGAAAGTTAAAGCAATAGGCTCTCTGTGTAGTATCGGGAACAGGCCAAACCGCCCCCGGACCTAACCATGAAATAGTGTCAAATATTTGGGGTAGAATTTAAGCCACGATTTAAGCCATGATTAAAGCTCTCCAGGAACAAAGCGCTAATTTAATCAATTAGTGACTGGCTGTGCGTTTTTAACGATAAGGCGTCTAACGCGTGTATGACAGAGAGTAAGAGTGGAGTAGAAAAGTGAGGGAAGGTAGAGTGGGAAAGAGAGTGAGAATAGAGTGGAAGCCAAGCGAACTGGTGTTTAATGTTTTTGAACGTGATCTTGAAGTTCAAAACCAATTAAAATTTAGAAAAAATAAATTTATGTAATCCACAATCATTTTATTAAATGCCGTCGTTTACATACAACGCCTACTTCTGCTGTAGATGTGTTTCATTTTTAACCAATTCCATTAATAAAAGATCTGTCAGTGTCTATATATATATAAAAGGTCAAAATACCTGCATCTCAAGCCATTGAGCAGTAGCGCAATGGCGTAAAAAATAAAATTAACTGGTTTATTTCTTACGTTGGTATACAGCCGAGCTCTACGGTGGTACGGACTGTTGTGTATTAAACCTTTTTGTTCCGCTGACATAGTGGCAATTCTGGAAAAATAGTACTCATTGGGAGTACATTTGACTTCACAATGCTCACTATTACTCTGTCTTGGGAGAGGCGGGCGGGTTAAATTGTAGACTTAACGTACATATAAAGACATTTACGCATTATACATTTAAACTTATGTGTTTATGAGCGAATTTAAAGCTGCGACGAAAGGTCATAAAATAAAAGATTATACTTGAAAAACAAAGTATGAAAAGGCTAAACATCCATACCAGCTCAGTTATGCCATCAATACCAGCTCATTTGCCCTAGCTATACCGGCTCAGTTATCCTATCAATACTAGCTCAGTTATCCTATCCATACCAGCTCAGTTGTCCTATCTATACCAGCTCAGTTATCATATCTATACCAGCTCAGTTGTCCCATCAAACCCGGTCAGTTCTCCAACCTATAAGAGCTCACTTATTCCATCTACACCAGTTCACTTATCCCATATATACCAGCTCTTTTATTACACCTATACCAGCTCAGTTATCCTGTCTCTGGAAGATTTGTCCTCTCACATATACCAGATGCGTTATCCCATTTATACCAGATCAGTTACCCCATCTATACCAGCTCATTATCCTATATATGCCAGCTCAGTTATCTTATCTATACCAGTTCAGTTATTCCCTGTACACCAGCCCATTTGTTCGGACCATACCAGCTCAGTTATGCCATCTATACTAGCTCATTATCCTATAGTTAATCCAGGATCCTTATATATTTTAACTTCATTTCTCCTAGCAACACCAATTAAAACAAACAAAACTGTGGTAAAATCAAATTTAAATATACTTAGGAGAAAGTGTAAAGCAATATGCTATCTGTGTAGTATCGGAAACAAGCCAAACCGCCCCTGCATTGATGGACCATACCATCAAATAGTATAAAATATTTAGGGTAGAATTTGAGCCACACCATGATTAAAGCTCTCCAGGAACAAAGCGTTAATTTAATCAATTTTACTGCCAGTGACTGGCTGTACGTTTTTAACGATAAGAGGTCTAACGCGTGTATGACAGAGAGTAAGAGTGGAGTGGAAAAGAGAGTGACGGTAGAGTGGGAAAGAAAATGAGAGTAGAGTGGGAAAGAGAGTGAGAATAGAGTGGAAGTCGAGTGAAGTGGTGTTTGGTGTTTTTTGAACGTGATCTTGAAGATCAAAACCAATAAAAATTTAGAAAAAATAAATTTATGTAATCCACAATCATTTTATTAAATGCCGTCGTTTACATACAACGCCTACTTCTGCTGTAGATGTGTTTCATTTTTAACCACTTCTATTAATAAAAGATGTGTCAGTGTCTATATATATATAAAAGGTCAAAATACCTGCATCTCAAGCCATTGAGCAGTAGCGCAATGGCGTAAAAAATAAAATTAACTGGTTTATTTCTTACGTTGGTATACAGCCAAGCTCTACGGTGGTACGGACTGTTGTGTATTAAACCTTTTTGTTCCGCTGACATAGTGGCAATTCTGGAAAAATAGTACTCATTGGGAGTACATTTGACTTCACAATGCTCACTATTACTCTGTCTTGGGAGAGGCGGGCGGGTTAAATTGTAGACTTAACGTACATATAAAGACATTTACACATTATAAATTTAAACTTATGTGTTTATGAGCGAATTTAAAGCTGCGACGAAAGGTCATAAAATAAAAGATTATACTTGAAAAACAAAGTATGAAAAGGCTAAACATCCATACCAGCTCAGTTATGCCATCAATACCAGCTCAGTTTCCCTAGCTATACCGGCTCAGTTATCCCATCAATACCAGCTCAGTTATCCTATCCATACCAGCTCAGTTGTTCTATCTATACCAGCTCAGTTATCCTATCTATACCAGCTCAGTTGTCCCATCAATACCAGATCAGTTCTCCAACCTATAAGAGGTCACTTATTCCATCTACACCAGTTCACTTATCCCATATATACCAGCTCTTTTATTACACCTATACCAGCTCAGTTATCCTGTCTCTGGAAGATTTGTCCTCTCACATATACCAGATGCGTTATCCCATTTATACCAGATCAGTTACCCCATCTATACCAGCTCATTATCCTATATATGCCAGCTCAGGTATCTTTTCTATACCAGTTCATTTATTCCCTGTACACCAGCTCAGATGTTCAGACCATACCAGCTCAGTTATGCCATCTGTACTAGCTCATTGTACTATGTATACTAGCTCAGTTAGCCCATCTATACCAGCTCATTTATTCCCTTTACACCAGCTCATATATTCGGTCTACACCAGCTCATATATTCCCTCTAGACCTGCTCAGATATTCCTTCTACACCAGTCCATATATCCCATTTATACCAGCTCAGTTATCTTATCTATATCAGCTCAATTGTCCTATTCATACAAATCATTGCCTACGCATTCTGCGGTAAATGTTTGTGTTCCCAAATAATAATAATCATTTCAATGCTAAAACTATAGTATGCAATACGCAAGTACTGAAAAGCAAGAAGGGAGACACAAAGATCTGCTATAAGGAATTTTTGCAATAAAAAAGACCATGCTTCTAGCACAGAAAGGCGTGCAAAACATCAAGCGTGGTAAAGGGGCACTTTGGTTCGGATACTTTGGTCTGAGGTGCTCTGATCCAGGGTGCTTTGGTCCAAGGTGCTGTGGGTCGGGGTGCTTTGGTACGGAGTGCGTCCTGCTTTACTATATATAAGCAGCAAACTGCTTTTAAGAAGATATAAGCCACAAACTGTAAAAGTGTTTTTATCATGCGCCTTTATCACACACGATTGTTGGAAAGCAAAGCAGAGCAATCTGCAGCAAAATGAAGCTCGTTTACAAATTGACCACACGCTTAAAGAAACAGGGTCTTGCATTTCTATATAAGGAAAGGAAAGGAACTAGATAAGATAAGAAATCTCAATCATTCTAGTATTACATGCAAAGCTGTCACATTTTAATTCAAAGGGAACCAAAAATACTGCGAATTTTGGAATCATTAATAAAGATTTGTCTTCAAATGGTACTTAGTCGCATCTCCATAGATTAATACTCCCCAGTTAGGAATCGCCACACCATAAATTGATACTCCCTCAATTAGGGATCGCATCTCCATACATCAATGCTCCTTCAAGTAGGGGGTCACCTTTCCAAAGATTAATACTCCCTCAATTAGGGGTCGCCTCTTTATAGATTAATACTCCCTAAATTAGGGATCGAATCTCCATACAATAATACTCCTTCAGTTAGGGATCGCCTCTCCATAGATTAACACTCCCTTAATAAGAGCAACAGAAACCTCTATATATCGTCTTCGTCGATCTGACCAAGGCCTTTGACATCGTGAGCAGATCAGGACTATAAAAGATCTAGGCTAGAATAGGGTGCCCACCCAGACTGTTGGGTCTAATTCTTGCTTTTCACGACGGTATGCGCAGTTCAGTCAACTTCGATGGTAATGCGTCCAACAGCTTTGAAATCCTCAACGGTGCGAAGCAGGGGTGCGTTATGGCCTCAGTTCTGTTTTGCATATTCTTCTCCTTATTACTCCACTTTGCCTTCCACTCTGTCGAGGAAGGTGTTCATGTACACACGAGATCAGACGGCAAATTGTGCAGTGCTTGTAGACTTCAAGCGAAGACTAAGCGGAAACTCGTCATGATACAGGAACTCCTGTTTGCGGGCGATGCAGCTCTAGTGGCATACAGCGAACAGAAACTCAAGCATCTGATGAACCGCCTCGCCATTGCTTGTGACAAGTTCGGTCTAACAATCAGCGTGAAGAAAACGGTTATCGTGGCACAAGGTGCCCAACAGGCTCCTGTAATTACTCTAAACAACGTTCCCCTAGAAGTTGTGACAGATTCTGCTACCTTGGGTCAACCGTCACGGACTCAGTTTCGATGGGCGGAGAGATAAAACATACGCATAGACAAAGTCGCAACCACCTTTGGTCATCTTACGAAGCGCGCCTGGAACAACTCAAAACTTATGACAAGAACGAAGATGTGCTTCTGCATTTTAGTACTTTGCTCTATGGCAGCAAATCATGCACTACCTACCGCTACCAAGAAAGGAAACTAAATAGTTTTCACATGAGATGCCTTCGTCGTATACTCAACATAACCTGGCAGGAGCGTGTACCAAACGCGGACATACTACAGAAGGCCGAACTCCCAAGTGTGTCTGCATTGCTGAAACAGAGACGACCACGCTGGCTTGGCCATGTTTGCGGCACAGATGACAGCCGTATCCCTAACGATTTACTTTATGGTGATGCCAAAAGGCCAAAAGGACGTCCAAAACTGAGGTTTAAAGACGCCTGCAAACGTGACATGAAGGCATTTCGCATCCCATGGGAAAGCTGGGAGGCCCGTGCAGACACCAGGTCCACGTGAAAACGCGACATTTGTGAAGGCGTGAGGCTTCATGATGACAAGGTGACTAACGAACTTAATGCTCGCACACTGAAGAAAAAACCCAAACAGACTTAAGCAGATAACCACTGTCTCTAGCAGAAGGACGGATGCCGATCAATCAAATCATAATAAGGGGTCCACTCCACGGTTAATATTCCCTTAATTAGGGATCGCCTCACCATAGATTAATGCTCCTTCAATTAGGGGGTCGTCACTCCATGGATTTGCCACTGTAGCATTATTTCCCTTGTAAGATCATTGGTAACCAGTCCCATTTTCTAGGTCCCAATTAAAACTGAAGTCGCAGTTCTCTTGTATTTCGAACATAGTCGGTGATTTTCCCATTGTCTTTCGCGTGCTTTTCCGAGTTATGAGCCCATTGTCTTTAACGCACTTTTCTGAGTTACGAACCTACCCTGATTTTCAGTGTTGAAAAAGCACGGTGTGTCATTTCCAGAATGAAACATTTTATAAATCCTATTCTATACATTTCCAGTAATCACTATAATTTCTGTATTAGCCTTGACGACCCTTCACAAGCCACTAGCATCTGCCAGCAGCTACACTGTATATTACATAACTGATGTGTTCTTTATTTGTATATATTTGTATAAGCGTGGTGAATGTTTGCATTAGTTTTATGAGAACAACGAGGGAGTATTAATCTATGGAGATGCGACTAAGAATCATTTAAAGACAAATCTTGCCTCGTCATTTTAGATACGCTGAATGTTCATTAAATAACCAGGTTTATTAATGCACAGTTCTTGGCGAACGGGAGCGAGGAGGGGGGGATGGAGGAGGGTGGCGGGGGTAGCGGGGGGAGGGGGTAGCGGATCGAGGGGAGCGGAGAGAGGGGGAGGGAGGGATGCCATTTTAGAGTATGTACCCCCCAAATTCTTCGACGTCGGAGATACATATAAAATGCGTCGGCAATATCGACACCATACGTCGGATATACACATATTTTTTCCGTTTTGCTCATCGTTTATTAGTCGTTTATGCGCATATTTTCCGACAAAGTTTATTATGCATATATTCGACGCATATCCGACGTATTACCAACCGTCGGATATACGTCGGTTACACGTTTATATTCCGATGCATTTCCGACGAACTTCCGATGATTTTTATACGTATAAAATGCATATTTCCGAGGTTTTCAAACGCATTTTCGACCAAGTGACAATCAGAAAATATGCGTTTTTAGACATGTAAAAAATGCGTGTGCGCATTTGAAAAAAATGTTTCTAACCTTAACTGACCCATTGAACCCTTACCAACCATTCATAATTCACATATTCATACATACACCATAGCATATTAATATACAACATAGCATATTTATATATTGCAACTGAACACTAGTACTTACTCGGGTTTGAACCGGGGACCTTTTGCTTCCTAGGCGCGGAACATACCTCTACTACACGGCGGTTGGGGCTTCCTCGGCAGTGTAATTAAGTGGTCTATTTCGTCTCGAAAAGTTTACTTCTTACATTTTCGTTTTTTGTTACCGCTGGCGCTTTTAAATTTAGTTATTTGTATTGTCTTTTCCTCCTTTATGTTTGCTGAGGGATAGTTTATTGAGGCAAATGATAATTTTCAAGTATATTCATAATGCTCCACTATTGATTCTTCATAATGTCCCCTACAAAACGTCAATCGATAAATTTCCGACGTCGTTTATACATAGGAAAGTATGCGTTTTATGGGCGTATAAAATAAGACGCATAATATACGATTGCAATATCGACATCTTTTTTCCGATGTATTTCCGACCTCGTTTAAAATAATACGTATATAATGTACGATTGCAATATCGACATCTTTTCTCCGATGTATTTCCGACATCGTTTATACATAGGAAAATATGCGTTTTATAGACGTATAAAATAATACGTGTAATGTACGATTGCAATATCGACATCTTTTTTTTCTGATGTATTTCCGACGTCGTTTATACATAGGAAAATATGCGTTTTATAGATGTATAAAATAATACGTATAATATACGATTGCAAAATCGACATCTTTTTTCCGATGTATTTCCGACATCGTTTATACATAGGAAAATATGCGTTTTATAGGCGTTTAAAAAATACGTATAATACGCGTTGGCAATATCGGCATCTTTTTTTCCAACGATTTTCGATGCATATACGATGTTTCTAAAAATGCGTATATATTCCGCCGTATATCCGAAGTATAACCGATGTTTCAAATCCGCTGCCAACGCTGCCGATGCAGTTTAGAGATTAACGACAGTAGTAGGGAAATGGTGGTTCGAAAACAGGAAGTGACGTCATCAGACCCCCCTACCCCCCACCCCCCTACCCCCCTACCCCCCCTAGGGGTAAGAAAATTTTGTGATTGCAGCATAGTTATCCGTTTCAGACGATTCTGAGCAACTTTGGTTTTTATGACCCCCCCCCCCCATCATGTAACACTGTGTAGTTGAACAGCCACAGACATCATTCAAAGACGAGAGCAGACCTTTTTGTTCTCCTTCGAAAAACTTGGGCAAACTTTTGGTTTTTGGTTTTTTGTGACATTATGTGACAACATGCGACTGTGACATTATGTGACTTTATGTGATCAGTGACATTATGTGACTCTGTGACTTTTTTAACATAATAGCCATATTTCTATGTCTATTTTCACTATTATTATTATGATAATATTTAATTAGTCATATTTCAATGGTTCTATTACAATAACCACACACACAGCATAGGAATAAGTACATGAAAGGTCTCAGAGTGTGGGGAAACCGATCGATAAATTTCAGAGTGCACTCGTTCAGAGCGTGGGAACGATCAATAATTTGAGAAGGAATGGGATTTTCCCTACGTTAAGTCCAATGTTATGTTTGATGTTATAGTAGTTGGAAAATGGTGCATCTAGACCAACTTTAACCAATTTAGTTTTTTGACAACATATAATGTATAAAATAAGTTTGAACATTTTATCATGTTGAAGTAGGAAAAATCAGGGTTCTAAACCAACTTTAACAAATTTAGTTTTTCACGTTTCAAATGATTCTACAACTTGGTTGATTGTTGGAAAATGGGAAGTGAAAATGTGGATAGTTATGTAGGAAAACTGCGCCCATTCAAACATGTAGTCGAATGGCAAGCCCATTTAAAAGACGTGTTCGAATGGCAAGCTCATTCAAAACACGTGTTCGAATAATTTTTCGAAGATATTACGTCGTGGTATTGTTCAACAAATTGTTCAACATGTTCAACATGTGCAACAAGTTGTTCAACATGTTCAACATGTTGAACTTGTTGAACATGTTGAACATGTTGAACAACTTGTTGAACATGTTGAACATGTTGAACAATTTGTTGAACAATGCCACGACGTAATATCTTCGAAAAATTATTCGAACACGTGTTTTGAATGGGCTTGCCATTCGAACACGTCTTTTAAATGGGCTTGCCATTCGACTACATGTTTGAATGGGCGCAGTTTTCCTACATGACTATCCACATTTTCACTTCCCATTTTCCAACAATCAACCAAGTTGTAGAATCGTTTGAAACGTGAAAAACTAAATTTGTTAAAGTTGGTTTAGAACCCTGATTTTTCCCTACTTCAACATGGTAAATGTTCAAACTTATTTTATACATTATATGTTGTCAAAAAACTAAATTTGTTAAAGTTGGTCTAGAAGCACCATTTTCCAACTACTATAACATCAAACATAACATTGGACTTAACGTAGGGAAAATCCCATTCCTTCTCAAATTATTGATCGTTCCCACGCTCTGAACGAGTGCACTCTGAAATTTATCGATCGGTTTCCCCACACTCTGAGACCTTTCATGTACTTATTCCTATGCTGTGTGTGTGGTTATTGTAATAGAACCATTGAAACATGACTAATTAAATATTATAATAATAATAATAGTGAAAATAGACATAGAAATATGGCTATTATGTTAAAAAAGTCACAGAGTCACATAATGTCACTGATCACATAAAGTCACATAATGTCACAGTCGCATGTTGTCACATAATGTCACAAAAAACCAAAAACCAAAAGTTTGCCCAAGTTTTTCGAAGGAGAACAAAAAGGTCTGCTCTCGTCTTTGAATGATGTCTGTGGCTGTTCAACTACACAGTGTTGCATGATGGGGGGGGGGGGGGGGGTCATAAAAACCAAAGTTGCTCAGAATCGTCTGAAACGGATAACTATGCTGCAATCACAAAATTTTCTTACCCCTAGGGGGGTAGGGGGGTAGGGGGTGGGGGGTAGGGGGAGTGGGGGGTAGGGGGTAGGGGGGTGGGGGTAGGGGGGTCTGATGACGTCACTTCCTGTTTTCGAACCACCATTTCCCTACTACTAACGACGTCGTTTATGCGTCGGCAGTTTTGTAGGGTACCCAAGCTTTTTCTGGAAGAGTTTCAGTCTAGCGAAAAAAGTTATTTAAAAAGGCTTTGGAACCTGAAAAAAACACTGGGTTTTTTGCAAAGGGAAGGCAAACCAAAATCCGGCTTAAAAGTTAAAAATTTTATTTGAAGAGAGAAAGTGATTTTAAGAATATTATTTTTTGACCAAGTGTTTGAAAATGAAATTCGACAAAACTTTTGCAGTGAAAAAAAAATTTTGCATCTTCAATTTGATCTTTTTTCGTGGTTATTCTGTGAGGACAATGACGTCACGCAGTTGATCAGAAGTTGCAACAAATGTTGGAATTTGTAAGAACAACGCCGCAACATCAAACTGATTTGAGATCGGCGTCGTCGTTTTTTGTTTTTTTTTTTCATTTTGTATCGCAGTGTGCACACAGCAGATGCACTACAGAAAGCAAAACCATCGTGAAGTAGTTTGTTTAAAAAAAATGTTCAAGTCTAAACGACGTCGAGTCGACGTCGTAAATTTAGCTTCAAAATGGCGTCGGTAATCGACGTAGGAACGTCGTCAGTATGACGTCAGAAATGCCACTTAAGAATATTCGCAATATGGTATGAGGTATAAATAAATTAAAAGGTATCGAAAGATACTGGAAAAAAAAGAGATTAAAAAGGATAAAAAAAAGACATGTAAACAATATCAAAGGTTAATTGTGATGCTATTTCTGTGGAAATTTCCATGATATCATACAAATGACAGGTTTTAAAACTTCTAATTAAGTATCTGTTTTGAACTAGAATGGCATTTAATAGTCATTTTAAAATTTAAATGAAATGAGCAATATATAAACAGAATCACATAGAACACGTGACTGTTATTGTCGTGGAGCCAGTCGAGTTTTCTTCGGGCTAAAAGTTCAAAGAACACGCCAAAGCCCATTAAACAGATCAATAGGCTGACTCAGGTACATCAATCGATTTTTAAAAGCTGCCAAACATGGCGTCTGCTGTAACGAGTGGACGACTTCCGAAGTAACAGTAAAGGTAATAGCTATAACCTGAAGCACATATTCATTTCGTTCCGTCATTACTAAATGGCTTTCTTTCACCGTGGGTGGGGGGAATACTCAATATTAATGGCTCTCGCCATACGAAATTGACCGCCCCGTTTTTTTTCTTTCTGCGGGCAAAACAGAGGACAGAGCATAAAACTGGATGAATCGTAGGGTTAGGACTAATTTATAGCCTCGGAAGCTTTGCTGAAGACACCACCTGCGCTTGAAGCTTCACTCACTGAGGACTTCATTCCCTTATGACAGTCACGTGTGTTTGCCGCAAGCAGTCAGAGAGGAGACACAACAGTGGGACACCACTAAAACTACCTTACTTGTACACAAATTAAAAAAAAAAACTTTCAGTAATTATCGATTTTTAAAGTGACACTTGCAGGATATATATGTTTTTTTAATTGAATGTAATAATTGTCATTAAAAGAACTTAGTGCTGATGGTAATCAAATAGGTATATATACAAGCAGGAGGGGGCTTTGCTTTTTTCTTAGTCAGTTGAAATGAGATTGGCAATTTCGCATTACTGTTGGACCGTTGTTAACTGCTGAACAGTGCTGTCACATTTGTCATTGAGGAAATCTGTTTTATTTGTATATTGATCGATCAAACGCCTACCGGGATATCTATATATATATATTTATATATATCTACACTTACATATAATAAAGTAAAACGTGAGAAGAAACGGGGGTGCGGAAGAAAAAGAAAAAAAAAACATGGCTACGGGAAAGGAGAATTTCCTCAAACAATTCCGGGATACGAAATCAAAGCAATTCAAAAAGTTCACGGCTACACAGTTCATGGAGGTGTGGAACCACTACGACTCTGATGGTAGGTATCTAAGATAAGATAAGATAAGATAAGGTATAATCTCATCTCAAATGCCCACAGTGCAGTTAGTCAATTAAAGATTTCAGAAAGATGGTGCCCATGGATACCACACAATTTTAGTCATTGTGTGCCTTATACTTTAACAACTGAGATATGATATAAGCCCTTCCCCTCCTCCGCCCACCCCACCCCCTCCCCCCCCCCCCCCCCGTCCGCCTCCGGGGCTCTTGACACTCTGGACGTGTCCTTGGATGTCCGACTTCACGAGGATATAATTGTTGCCGGGAATTTTTTTCTCTGCAGACCAAGTCAAAAATTTAAAGCTTAATGAATCCGCTTAGCGTTCAGAGTGCGAAACTGCCCTGGTCCTTTGCTTAAGTAGACAGGGCAGGCATTCTTGAAAACACCATGTGAGTTCCTTCCAAACTTTGGATTTACGCAGGAGTATTTAAGTTAAAAAGCAAATTGAAACGAACATGAAAATTTATGGAATGCCGTTTTAACATTTAACGCTTATTTTGATATCAAGATATAATTAAATATATAAAGCAATCAATGCAGATCTCAATAATTTATGTTTTGTTATCAATAATTGAATCTTAGACGGCAACAATTTATTTTTGAAATAAAAAAATCAAATTTACAAACTTAAAAAATCTTAAGGGAGACACGCATTTATATAAAATTTAACGAATCGATAATTACATTTTAGAGATGAAAACTTTAATTATTGAGATTAAAAATAACAACACAATTTTTGATCGCATGAATTGCTTCTTTTTGTACAGTATACAAAGATCAGTCATTATTAATTTACAGGTCTGTGCTTCTAAATTTTTTATTTAAAAAATAGTGATATCAAAAATCAATTTTTGAGATCAAAAAATCATTTGCCGATTTCAAAATACAAAGCAAAAAAGTGTCATTCAGAAATAATGATATCTGAAATAAATTCTTGATATCAATAAAGGAAATGAATTATCCGGCTCAAAATTGATATTTTGCTATCAAATATTTCATTTTTGCTATCAAGAATTGAGTTTTTGATCTCCAAAAATCAATTTTAGATATCATTAAATCATTCTTGATATCAAAATATGGATTTTTCAGATCAAAAATTAATTCTTGATATCGTAAATCAATTTCTAAGATCAAAAATAAATCCTTAAGATCAACAATTCCACAATAAATGTGAAAATGGCATTCCATAATTTTTTTATGGAAAGATATCAAAATTGATTTTTGATATCAAAATATCAGTCTATTTTTTAAATAAGAAATTCAGAAACACACATCTGTAAATAAATAATGACTGGTCCTTGTATAGAAAATCTTTCTTTAAATTTTTAGTGTTTGTAAAAAAAAATTAAAGTATGTAAAATTGAGTTTTTTATCTCAAAAATAAATTGTAGCCATCTAAAATTCAATTAGTGATAGCAAAAAATAAATTATTGAAATATGAATTGACTTCTTATATCTTTAATTATATTTTGATATAAAAAAATTGAGCTTTAAATGTTAAAACGGCATTTCATAGAAAGTGGATTCTTTATTCTGGTCTCTAGACTCAGTGAAAAAACTACATTCTACATTCCTTATAGAAATATAAGAATTGAGCATGAGTGTCAATGAATGATTTGAAAATTGTGCTGAGGGGCGAAAAGCCACCAAAGGACCCAACCACCAAGCCACCCAACCAACCAAACACCAAGCCAACCAACCATTAAGCCACCCATCCACCCAACCACCAAGCCACCCAACCAACCAATCCCAAGCCACCCAACCACCAAGCCACCCAACCAACCAATCCCAAGCCACCCAACCATTAAGCCACTCACCCACCCAAACACCAAGCCAACCAATAACCCATCTACCAAGCGACCCACCCACCCAACCACCAAGCTACTCAACCAACCAAGCCACCCAATCACCCAACCAACAAACTACCAAACCCCCAAGTCACCCAACCACCCAACCACCAAGCCTATCAACCACCAAGCTACCTAACCTACCAACCATCAAGCCACCCACCCACCCACCCACCCACCAAGCCACCAAGTCACCAAGCCACCCAACCACCCAACCACCAAGCCTATTGACCACCCATCCACCCGACCACCCTTCCAGGTTGTCTAGACGTACAGAGACTGATGTAGCACCTTATTTCGTAAATAACGTGAGGGGCGTTGGGAGACAATGCCACTAACTCTTTAAATTCACACAAACACACACACACACACACACATATATATATATATATATATATATATATATATATATATATATATATATATATATATATATATATATAAATATATATATATATATATATATATATGTATATATATATATATATATATATATATATATATATATATATATATATATATATATATATATATATATATATATATATATATATATATTATTTGTTTGCTCTAGCAAAACGATTTCTCACCACACAAATAATTCACTGGCTCTAGGTTTTCACTTCCATTACTTAACCACACATAATTAACTTGCCGGGTGTTTTACTCACGTGTATGCACAACACAAGGAGAATGAAAAAATCGATTAAATCAATGTTCTTTGTCATCATTTCAAATACTAATGCCTTGATTTTTTTAGCTGCACCTGTTGCTTGGAAAAAAAATATCAGTGAAAAATGAATGATTAAAACATCATTGTATTTGCAGTTTATCTTAATGAATTACTAACAGTAATTTAGTACTGTTATTATATTAATTACTGCCAGTAAACAGCAGCAGTGAGGACACAATTCACATTCACACAAAAACGTTCTTTTGTTACGCCATCGCATAAAGGACGCACAACAGTGTTATAATCATCAGCTATGTAAAGAAATTAACGTGATGTTTTGTATAACAAGCTATCCAAAAGGAACAACTGAACATGCGACATTAGATTCCAGAGACAGAGGCAGGAGAGACGCTGGACAAACGCTGGACAGATGAAGGAGAGACGCTGGACAGACGAAGGAGAGACGCTGGACAAACGCTGGACAGGTGAAGGAGAGACGCTGGACAAACGCTGGGCAGATGAAGGAGAGACGCTGGACAAACACTGGACGGATGAAGGAGAGACGCTGGACAAACACTGGACGGATGAAGGAGAGACGCTGGACAAACGCTGGACAGATGAAGCAGAGACGCTGGACAAACGCTGGACAGATGAAGGAGAGACGCTGGACAGACGAAGGAGAGACGCTGGACAAACGCTGGACAAGTGAAGGAGAGACGCTGGACAAACGCTGGGCAGATGAAGGAGAGACGCTGGACAGACGAAGGAGAGACGCTGGACAAACGCTGGACAGGTGAAGGAGAGACGCTGGACAAACGCTGGGCAGATGAAGCAGAGACGCTGGACAAACGCTGGACAGATGAAGGAGAGACGCTGGACAGACGAAGGAGAGACGCTGGACAAACGCTGGACAGGTGAAGGAGAGACGCTGGACAAACGCTGGGCAGATGAAGGAGAGACGCTGGACAAACACTGGACGGATGAAGGAGAGACGCTGGACAAACACTGGACGGATGAAGGAGAGACGCTGGACAAACACTGGACGGATGAAGGAGAGACGCTGGACAAACGCTGGACAGATGAAGCAGAGACGCTGGACAAACGCTGGACAGATGAAGGAGAGACGCTGAATGGGCGTTTAAAAGACGCTGGACAGACGTGGGAGAGACGCAGGACAGGTGATGGAGAGAGGTTGGTAGGAGTTGGAAAGCGTTTGGTAGGCGTTGTATAGACGCTGGATATGCGTTGCACAGTCGTTGTGTAGACGTTTGAAGGTGGTGACAGACGTTACATAGACGTTCGAAGGCGTTGGACAGACATTGCATGGACGTTGGACAGGCGTTGAACAGACGTTGCATAGAAGTTAGACAGGCGTTGGACAGACGTTGTCATCTGGCGTCTGGTTAACGTGGTTATTTGTATTATATCAACGCCAAGACAATACTTCTTCCCCGGAAGGACAGACGTCGGAAGTAGAAGTCGGAGAGATGCCGGGACAGACTGGGCAGACGTTGCGATTTCGTGGCGAGGAAAAAAGAATATATTCGATTTGTCTCCTCTGAGGCGCACTCCGCTTATTCCGTAATGCGAGGATATGATCAGGAGAAAGATGGGAGATATCGTCAAGAGACGGATGAGAGAAATCGTCAGGAAACTGATGGGAGATATTGCCAAGACACTGATGGGAGATATCGTCAGGCGACTGATGGGAGATATCGTCAAGAGACTGATGGTAGATATCGTCTGAAAACTGATGGGTGATATCGTCAAGAGACTGATGGTAGATATCGTCTGAAAACTGATGGGTGATATCGTCAAGAGACTGATTGGAGATATCTTCAAGAGACTGACGGTAGATATTTTCATGAGACGTGTGGTTTTTCAGAAAGGCCGCACATTGGCCGTTAGTCTTCGCGACCTCATACAAACCTTGGTTAAACGTTCACTTGGGAGTAAAAAAGTTTTAAAATAAAAAGAAATCTTCAATTTTATTATTTTCCTTTTTTTAATACAATGTACTTTCATTATTTCTTACAATTTTTAAATAATTTTTCAAGTTGCTAACAGACCAACACAATGTTGCAAACAGACCAACACATTGTTGCTAACAGATCAACACATCTTGTGTGTTTTCGGCCCTGGCCCACGGGATTCTAGGACCATCCGCAGACTGGTTTTGCTTTTCATGAGATATGTTTTACATATGTTTTACATCTCCAACATTATATATATATATATATATATATATATATATATATATATATATATATATATATATATATATATATATATATATATATATATATATATATATATATATATATATATATATATATATATATATATATATATATATATAATAGCGACCACAGTTTAAGGGGACCTGTGTTCAGCATTTTGGAACAGCAGAAGCAGCTGAGAGAGAGGCCATTTACAGCACGCGATCGGCAGGCGTTTTGTCCCG
>OX457027.1:12078092-12250592 GCA_949752745.1 Protula sp. h YS-2021 | reverse complement strand
CACCAGTGCGATATTACTTGAAACCATAAACTCCCACACGGAGGGTAAATTGTACATGCTGCTGCAGGCGACTGAACAAAGAAACCGGACTTGTCTCTCAATGGGAGTTGGCTGACATTTAGAAACCTCATTTTAATACAAGAAATGAATCCGTTGGGTGTTTCATAATGAAAAAAAAAACAACAGTAAAATGATGGTAGTCGTAAATTCTAATGTTCATCATAAAGTGAGTACAAAGCTCCCGTGTGAGCGGTAGGCACATTCAGCAACCGGACAGTTCACTTCTGGACAGTTCGATTCCGGACAATTCGTTTCCTTACAATTCGCTTCCGTACAGTTCGCTTCTGGACAATTAACCCTGACAAATTTGCCTCGGGACAATTCGCTTCCGGGCAGTTAGCTCCGGACAGCTTGCTCCGAAAATTGTTTCCCGACAATTCGCTCCCGGAATATTCGTTTCTGGGCATATCGACAATTCGCCACCGGACAGCTCGCTTCCAGACAATTCGCTTCCGAACAATTAGTTTCCGGACAATTTGCTTCCCGACACTTGGCCATCGTCATGCAACACAGATTAGAACATCATTGGCTATCAAACGCTCGGACCCGGTGGGGTCGTTACGGAAGATGATGTTGTGAACCCATCCCCCTCCCCCCCCCCCCCCCCCCCGCCTACACATGAGAACCACAACTGAATGCGCCCCTGACTATATATGTGTTATCTTAAGCGAATATTTCACCACATTGTTACCACATGACAGATAAATGGTGACCACATGGCCGGAACATGCCAAACACATGGTTACCACATGACAAACATATACTGACTACATGTTTAAACACATGTTTCTAAATGGCCGAATCGATCCATAAGAGTTCCATATGAGTGGTTAACACGTGTTAGCACCAAAATAGTAAAATCTATTGTAACAGTTCAGTAAAATAATAATTAATTTGATGGCTGCAGGAGTGGGGAAGGGGGGCTGGGCAGCAAAAGATGGAACGGTCGTGATCTTCTTCTTCTTTTATATTATAATTATTATAAATATAATTATAATTATAATTATTATAATTATTATTATTATTACTTTTATTGTTATTATTATTAAACACTTGACTAAAATTAAAACGCAAAAATGCTTCCTTCACTGGGTTATTTCTTGAATAATATATTGCAAAAACACAGCTTGAATGCGTCTTATAAGCCGAGTAGTGTTTGGTTTTTGTTGACTTAAGGTTTTATTGAGTGATCAGGCATACGCCGTGTTATCTATTTACGCAGTGAGAGCTCGCACAAAGCTGAGTAACTGTGCGTTCTGTGCTGCGCGTTAAATGCTCCGCATTTACTTGCAAAAATACACTGCTTTCACATGGCGTTTTAAACAAAAAAAACGAAATCGAAGGCGAAAATAAAAAGTGTCCTGCACACGTTCATATCAAGTTCTACCTAAGTCCTAAGTTTCGTGGTCCTAGGGCCCGTAGTGCCGGTGGAGGAGATGACACAAGAAATCCTATCACTGTCAAGAAAAAAGATACCAACGGCTGCTGGCACAAATTCATATAGCAATTGCAAGCCAAAGGCTTGTCAAATACTAAATAATTAATAAAGAGCGCAACAGGGCAGGCACTAGGCCACTGAGCATAAAGCGCGACATGTAGCGGCATGGCGAAATGGCGACAAGATATCCGGAGTGGACATCGTGCGTGTTCACTGTCAAGAATCTGGGTGCGAAAAGTTTGCCAATCACATGCCATAAAGCAGATTCAAACGAAAATAAATAAATTTTATTTTATTCATTTATATTTTACAAACACTTCCTTTTTACACTGTATGATTGTTATTAAATACACCCCTAACCCTCTGCTTATAAACTTCAAATCTGATGCGCCCATAGCTTTGAAAAATCTTTAAAATGATTTAAACTTTTTAAAAGGGTTATTTTTTAAAGTAAATACACAATTTAAAAAAAGCATTAATAACAAAGATATCGAATGTAATTGATTTTAACTAAGATGAATGAGAGTCTAATACAAAATTCGTTAAAACACCAGAGTCTTTCTGAAAACTAATCGCTTAACTTCAATTCTCTATATACCATATATGATGTAGTGACAGACCCTGATAAGCTGCAGCGCTGCATAAATCATTTTCTATCATTTATATTATGTATTAGTCAAATCCTTAGGTGGAGATAAGCTAAAGCGCTGCACCAATCATTTTCTATCATTTATACCATATATAAGCCTGATCCTGAGGTGGAGATAAGCTACAGAGGAGCACCAATCATTTTCTCGGTATATCATTTGATATACCGAGAAAATGGGTTCAGCAGCCCAGTGAAACTTTTCAAATACAAAGCATTTTTTCCTCTTTAATCTAAAAAGTTTATGACTTTTCAGATGGCGGCCATCTTGCCGACGGACGAGAACTTCTTACTGCTGTTCCGACGCGACAACCCCCTCGAGTCCAGCGTAGAATTCATGAGGGTGTGGCGAGAGTTTGATAAGGATTGTAGCGGATTTATTGAGGCTGATGAGTTAAAGGTAAGGATTTATTTAAATTCTGTCAATCCCCGCTCTCCTGCACCACACCTTATGAGATATGATAAAAATAAATTGTTTTCAGATCTTTTTATCTCGATCCCAGCCTTTTCCCCTATAACCAGCAGCGATGTTACCTCCTTGACTAAAAACTGTTTGATCTTTCGAATTTGGCCTTAAAAGAGCTATATTTTCTGATTAAGAATTTTAGTGAGTGATCTAATTGAATTCGAATCCTAAAAAATCCATAGTAAATACAGTCTGGGACAGCAGCAATCATTGGCAATCCGCGCAGTTTAATAGTGTCGCTTCGTCCTTACAGGCATAATTTTAGAGTACAATGGTGTTTCATTTATTTTCATTTGTGTGAGATAGCGAAGAAATGTTTATACCTTGAACAAGTGGACATATTTATGGAGCATATGCTCTCTCGATTCGTTAGTCACAATAATTGCTTTTAATACTCTGCTGTGTCATGTTTTCTGGAGCTGGAGAGGAGTTGGGCTGATACACTGAACCGAAACAAAGAAATTCGGGTGACAAGCGTATATGCTGACCACAGACTTTCTTCATTCGTAATACTAAGGTGGAGGAGAACACGGCCAAGTCGAGTTCACAATCCATCACAGCAAATAGAATCCATGATTAAAACCAGAATATAGCTATACAATAACGACAATAGATATATATACACCTAAATACGCATAAAATGTGAGCGCTGTATATCAAGTAAATCCATTCATGACTGCAACACAAGGCTCGGGGAATACCCAAAATTTCCTAATATTTTGATCATGGCTTCTAACTAATAAAACGTGAAGCCACATTCATTCTCTGATTCGCCATTACTGTTCACACTTGCTTTCCAAGTTCGTTCTACTGGTGTTACAGACTGCGGATCAGTTCACTCGCTCTTGTGCTTTTATCAGTATGCTCACAGCATTACGGCGCTATCAAGTAGGTAAAAACTTTCGGTAGTCCGTTGCATGACGTTTTCGATACTGAGAGAGCGGCGAGTACGACTGTGTGCACACTACAAAACGATTAATGTTTCCTTTGCACGCGCACTGACAACCATGAACTAAAAACTATTCTAAATGGATACAGGCCAATGAAAGAACACAGGATTAAAGGAAATGTTTCTGAAAAGGCTGTATAGATGCTTCACGGTTTTCTAATTTCAAATTCCTCTACTAACTAACAGCACTTCAACTCAACCTCAATTTTGAGACCCGATTACGAAATGCTGTCGAGTTTTTGGTAGGATGGATAGGTAGGAAGAATATTTTATTTATGGTAATTTAATACTTTTACGATAAAACATCTATTTTGAAAGGACCCAGTGTTAATGTTTCCCATGTAATTATGACTCAGTGAGAGTTGTTTCCAGACACAGTGATTATGATAGTTCTAAAATAATTCCAAGTGACTTTAAAACGCACAACAATTTTCTACTTAGGCGTTCAATAACAACAATAATAACTGTTACTAGACTGTATGGAATTCTATCCTGGGCTGTGGAGTGTAGTATTTGCACAAATCAAATAAGGGACTCCTCCGTTTCCATGACGTAATGGCACCTAAGGTCTTGCCACTTCAATATTTGCTTTTAACAAAGCACTGGCAATAACTAGGTTTAAAGCAAATATATTTCTGAAAACCAGAAATAAAGAGAATTATATGACATCACGGATAAAGGCATTAACTTCATTTTAAGTGCGTCGAAAGAACCACTGATGTCTATGTTGACCTTTATCAAGGACACCAAGCAACATTCAGCTTAAGCCCTAAACAAAAGTGGGTTATTTATAGAAGCCACTGCACTGCAGATTTTCTGATACTGTAAAGCAATTAATGGCAATTACCTGAGGTAACATTTTATTGTAAAATAAAACACAGCTGCAGCATGACTCATCAGGGCCTCTGCTAAAAAGTATTTTCAAAACAAGTTGATTTATTTGTTCCTTTCAGAGACTGAGACAAATAAATTTCAGTATGACTGACAGACGCTGTTTGGTAATAGTCGTTCATCGTCAGATATCTTCAAAATGGGTTTTATTATTTTTTAGGTAGACATATATTTCACAATAGAGCTTGAGCTTTTAAATGTTATTTCTTGTAAGATATGTAAGCCTTGTTGCAAATCATAAACACAATAGCATGAATGCTCTGCTACCATACATGAAGTAGCATTACTTTACTATGCTTCCACCCACTTGTGATTTCATTATATTATTAAGTATACTTTGGCCTAACGTGTAATAAAATTATGCGATCATTTTTGTCGAACTTAAATAGATCCAAAAGGTCTTTACTAAATAAGGTCTAACTGTACATAAGAATTGTTATAAAAAGAGACTTATAGCAGGTAGAATTTATATCTTTAGATACCAATGAAGTTCTGAAAGTTACTAAATCAAATAGAAAGAGGTACGTAAATAGATATCGGCTAGGTATGTTTTACTCTACACGTCATTTGAACTTATATAAATAGTTGATGTCGTGATTAGTCAATACAAGACGCATGGCTACTGCGAATTTAAAGGCACAACTGAAAAATAACTGACATAAGCATGTGCTTATTATGCAATCGCTGAGCAAATTTTATCATTTAAGTTCCTAATCATAAGAGTTAAAACATTTCAAGTATTTTAAAGTTTTTTGGTAGCAATTTGTACCTACATAATAATCAGTAGAGAACATGTGATAAATTAGATCCTTCTGATTTAAAATAGACTCATACCATTGGAAAATACTGCTCAAGCTTTTAAACTTAAAAGCCATGTTTTAGTCACTAATGTGTTGCTTTCTAAACATCTATGCCATTTCGTTAGATATTAAGGGTACCGTGTGACAGAACAAGGGAAGCTGAACGCTAAAGCTGTTGCTCTTGCCGATCTATCTCTTTTCCCTTCGTGCCTCTCATGCACTTTGAAATGTTGCATAATTTGAACGCTGTTTATCGATAGAAGATGTTTATAGGTCTTTCCCGTTTCATCTGATTACTAAGCAGATAGGCTGTCTGGGAATTGTACATTATTTGCTTTTATGGTTCAAAAACAGAGCAAATTAACTGAATAAGTTGTATTTAAGTGATGTGTTATGGCCTTAGACACAATGTTTTCGTTCAAAAGTGGGTACTCTTACTCGCACTTAACAGATTTTGTCTAATACAGTGTCGATGTAATCCTTCTGATAACTCTTTGCAACAGGAAAGGCGGCAACTCAAAGAAAAGGTGTTGTTCCAATCCTTTGTATTACGCTATACCCATGTGGCTGGAAAGCTCTTAATTGACATTTGATTGTCGGACGCACAAATCCTTAGGCGAGACATTGTCTATGGGAAACAAATGCAGGCATTAATATTTGAAACTAAGGAGAATCACTTTACAAGCAGACACATATTTACTGCTACTGTTTCCTACTGTAAAGGTTTTGATTTTCTCTACAATCGCCAGAACTTTACAGAGCTGTTTGTAAATAAAGACGATTCTTATTAGGACGCGTGTTACTTATTTACCTGTCAATATCCTAACAGCTTTTAACAGTTATTTTTGCCAGTGTGTTTATTTCATATACTCTATATTTCTGTTTTGCCAAAATGAACAGAAACAACAATTAATGATCGAACCCTCTGGAATCCGGCTAAAACGAAAATAAGGTGATCCATAGGAAAGAGACACCTGTGGAACATGCGCAATCTGCAAACCGCATATAAATTTGGCGTCACATCAAACAGAAAACAGAAAAATAGTTTTTCAACAAAACTAACAAAAACCAAGTTGCAACCAATATAACCAATATAACCTAATAGAGACAATAAACTTTTAAAAATGTACACGACTGCTGCGTTGTTGTTTATTAATTTCATACAAATAATTCTTGACCATTAAATGAAAAAGACTGGCTAACTCAAACCCTTTAAGTGAAAAGTGTTAAACACGTATCTGCCCAGTAAGGTGTCATTATGATACCATATGGCGCATTCTTTGATTATAAAATCTCCGTTTTTGCACCGAAAATGGAAATAAATTTGGAAACCAAACAAAAGAGATCAAGTACGCATATTGAAGTATGTCTCCCTTTGGTCCTTGTACAACCGATTATAATGTACTGAAATGTCTGACGTATCCCGAATGTGTTGAAATTTCGCACCCTTTATTGAATGTAATAAGTAAACATTACCTTTATAAATATAATGTTTTCGATTATAAGGACTATATCTTCGCTTTTTTGGCTAAGACAAAGACTGTTCTTATATAAGCCATTTAGTAAAATATTAAGTTGATACACCTACATGTGAAGAGCATGACTATTACTATTTGGTTTAAACGACATGACAAGAAGTGCTGAGCACATCGTACATGTATATGGTGTGTTAAGACGAAGACTATTCTTTCACTTACAGGACTTTCTACAACATCTGCTGAAGGACGCTAGGAAAGACAACGATGTGAGTGAGGAGCGTCTCATAGAGTATACAACAACAATGGTGAGTCTCTTCTGTTGTAATTGATAGTAGAATAAAATACGGGTTACTCAGTCGTCTCATACAGTATACAACAACAATGGTGAGTCTCTTCTGATAGAGTAGACAATAACAATAGTGAACATCATGACGTGTTTCTTCTGCTTTAATTAACATTATAATAAACACGACTTGCACATTCCTTCTATTTCAAATTTTAGCAACCTTATAAGCTACATTTTAATATTTATGATACATTTCTTTCTCCGTTGTTGTGTAAATGAGAGTGTTAGATATTATATAGGTGTCAATAAATTCTGAGGGCTTTTTGTAAAACTGTAAGCGATGATTGAAATTCATGACTGTTGTCTGCCAAAATATTTCTCGACAGCAATATTTTACAAATTCTGTCAGCTCACATAGCTAAAGCAACGCATATCGGCAATGTAATTGCATTTCTACTGTAAAATCGCAGTTGTATAAAAAGATATGTCATCAAGGAGGGAAACTTTAAAGAAGGAAAGAGCAAAGAGGAGAAAGGTACAGCAAAAAAACAAAGAGAGAAAATAACAAGTGCTGAGTGTCGTCTTGGTCTTTTTTCTGCCTTTAGCTGACATTATTTGACCAGAACAAGGACGGAAAGCTGCAGCTGAGCGAAATGGCAAAGTTTGTATTTTATTTAGTTTTTTAATTGAAGTACATTTTGCACATCAATTGGGATATTGCATTAGATAGTTATTTTTAATAAAAATACAAATATATATTGGCTTCAAATACTTAAGAAAACCTATCGGTACTATTGCATTATCTTTTTCATAAATGAAACATACAATTAAGGTGTTTGGTTCTTTATTTCATATAATTGAGTATCCGTGTAATTAGAAAGTGATTATGAAAATTAGCAAAATACCTGCACCGAAGCTGTTAAATCTCCTGTCCCTTACAGGATCGCTTAAACTTACTACACTCAAAAATAACAACACTGGTAATTTTTTAAAATAAAACAACAAAAATATAGAGACAAAAAAGCAAGGGTTTTACAACGTATAAGAATTTTAATTCTTCCCTGACAATGCTGAAAATTTAACATCAACATATACTAATGTGCCGAGTTATAAGAAGGCACAGAAATACTGTAAAGCCTCACAGCACAGTCTTGTTTTGCTTCTATTACTCTCTGTTACCTTATAGGTTACTTCCAGTACGTGAGAACTTTTTGTGCCGACCTATCTTTAGAGTAAGTATTTGCTGAATATGGCGGTAAATTCCAACTAATATGTATTTATGTGGAACATAACAAGTATTATCCAAAGATGACACGCTATTAGTACTATCAATAATTGCTTAATGAATAATATTCAATTGAAATACTATGACCTGAGCATTGAATATATTAACATGTCTACAGGGAGGACGACGCATTACAGAGAAAGACATCCACGCAGTGTTTAAACTGTACGATCGGGTAAGAATATAGTACACATAAAAAGAGCATGAATGTCTGACGTGATTATCATGTGATCACCTCCCTCCCTTTTCTCTTCACTGCGTGGCAAACCATTACATTCATCATTAGTATAATAAAGGTAGTTTCAAATCTTGTCAATGTTTTTCTGTGTTATTGTCTTTTCGTTTATTATGTCCTTGTGTCACTGCAACTTCACAGCTTTTGCCGTCCTCGCTCTATGCTGGTCTCCACAATGCCTTTACACTCAAAGATCCTATAATTACTTATGGTTTATCTCTCTTCTACTTTCTTTTTTTTGTGTGTCTCCATATATTTTTGCTTTCTTTATTCATAGCCTTCTGATTTTTACATATGTACTTAATTATCTGTGTTTTACTTATTACTTATTTTATTAATTTATTAAGTTTGTTAAATAACTTATTATTTTTGAATTACTGCGTTTTCTCCAGGATCATAATGGTAAAATCGAGAATGAAGAACTTCATGGATTTCTCAAAGACTTAATGGCACTCGTTCAGCAGGTAAACATATTTCTCCATATAAAACGAATAGAACTATGGTGTAAGCAAAAGGCAATGGTTATGCTTCATTTCTCTAAGCATCAGCTTCCAAGCCACTTTCAACAAAAATGTGTACATTGTAGACTTTAATTTTAACGTTGAAATATTGAAATATTATTAAATGCGCCTTTGCCATTATGAGTAGAGTTACTATATATTTCTTCATATCCGCTCAACTTCCACTTGATGACCAGGGACGCAAATTATCCTTCGGCTGTTCTTGTCTGTAGAATACGACACCCCGTTGGGGTTTTTGATCTTGCATAAAAGTTGTTCCTCACTTATGGTTTTCGTAAAATAAATAAGCATGATTCAGGGATGCGAATTTGGTAAATGTTTATATTGAAGCGATAATTTTTCACACATGAGGTGTTCATTACTTTCGACGCCTATGATACTTCCTTCTATCATTTGAAATATTGTTAAAAAAGACCGAAAATTGAATGTTTGGTAGGTGGGGCTTTTGCTATTTTTAAACTGCAAAATAAGTTTTCGTTTTAGAACTATTTTTAAACTGCAAAAACATTTTTCGTTTTAATTTAGCTATTTGCCATTTTTCGGTTCGGGTCATAAAAGATCTTCAATAATTCGCTCATGTCTATACAAATTTGCAAAGTTTTCGCTTTTTACTTGGCTAAATGAGTGCTCTTCTTTTTTCACTAACATCGTCAGGGTTTATATCTTCGTTTGTGAGAGCCACTAAATATCAATAGCAAGATAAGTGTTTCCTAATGATTAAATTGGCCTCATTTACCGGCTATCTATGATCAAAGGCTAAGGAAACGCATTTTGGCCGAGGATTCAAACAAGTCCGCAGACCAGGTTGCATTCTGGCCTCGGACGCCCCTCAACACCTTCCGAGTGGGTCTACAAAATGTAATCATAGTCTAGTATTTTTGTGTTTTCGACGATTTTACAAGTTAATGAATACTGTTGACATCTGTCGGCAGATTATTACAATGTTTATAATTTCCTCATAGGACTACGATAGTGACGACATCATATGGATGAAAAGCGCCATTCTGGATCAGTGGGATCTAGACAAGGATGGTAAAATCGACCTAAATGAACTGACCATGCTGCTGCTACAGCAAGGCAAAATGGTAGCCCAGGAGGAGGGCTGGCCTAGTGAAGTGGAAGACGAGGAGGAGGATGAATAGTGGCTGTTGCTGTAACAACCATAGTTAGAGCTTTGCTAAATGATGTCTAACAAACGATTACCTGTTTTCCAGATACTCTGTAAAAAGAAACAAGTTTTCTTCGAGAATAATTTTATTTTAATCTTTCTCTACAAGCGTAGGTGTTTTTCCCTTTTCTCATATTCCAAAAACCCAAAACGTAGTTGTCAAAGTGTGTTATGAAAATAATTTCTCCAATGCATTTGTTGAATGCAAAATCTAAAGGTGTGCGGTTTTGGATTGTTAAGGTGAAAAGCTTTTCACTTTATCGTTAATTTGTATTAAATGCAGTTTCACAGCTAACAAGACAATAGCGGCATTATTATACTGACACTATATGATACAATGCTTAATACAATAGCGACGTTATCGTACTGACACTTCACAATAGCGGCAATATCGTGCGAACACTCTATGATATAATGCCTGATAGAATAGCGGCATTATCGTACCGACATTTTATGATACAATGCTTAATACAATAGCGACGTTATCGTACTGACACTTCACAATAGCGGCATTATCGTACTAGCACTTCATGGTAGAATACTTAATACAATACCGGAATATCGTACTGACAGTTTATGATATAATGCTTCATACAAGAGCGGCAGTATCGTACTGACACTTTATGATGTAATGCGTAATACAATAGCGGCATTATCGTACTGACACTTGATGATGTAATGTCTAATACAAGAGTGGCGTTCTCGTACTGAAACTTTATGAATTAACACTTATTTTCAATTATAATCCTCTCTAAGCACAAATATTTTAATCAGAGCCACAGTTACTTTTAGTGCTGATGCCAGAAACTTCACATTACCTCACCTTGACTAATCAGTAATCTTTCCTTACACGCTTTGTGATTTGCTCCTGCTATATTCGGCCATCTTGTTTTGTTGCTTTACATCTCTTCCTAGGCCTTATATCATGTTGATAAGTCTCATAGATCATGGTGTATTTGCTGACCCACACCGCCTCCACCCCCCCCCCTTCCCATATAATTTTCTTGCAAAGTTGCGAAGTTGCACGTCTTTGTCTTCTGTTACATATTCCTCCGCCTTTGGTTAGTCTTCTGTTACATATTTCTCCGCCTTTGGTTATTTGTTTATGTTATTACATTGTTCTTTTGTATATCCACGAATAATTCTTAGACAACTGTACAGCCTATTTCTCATTTACATGACATATGAAGTAGGTTTGTGTTCCTCTGTCTGTTGTGTGAAAGTAACAGTGCCAACTCTATTAAACTTTGGATAGTTCACTTGCAATTTAAATTTCAATTGCAATTTTAATCGTAACTGCAATTTACAAGTTCATAATTATCAAGCAATTAAACAGGCCCTCCCATTGATTGTGACAAAACAGTAGTTTACCATGTAAGTTACCAGTTAACAGTGAGTTACCATGTAGGTTAGCAGCTAGCACTAAGTTACCATGTACTTTAGTAGTTTGCAGTAAGTTACGATATAGGTTACCAGTTAATAGTAAGCTACCATGTAGTTAGCAGTTAACAGAAAGTTACCAATGTGTATGCTTTTCGATAAATTGCATGCGAAAACGAACATTCAATCAAGTTCAAAAGAACAAAATATTCCCGGTAACATGATGGAGTTTATAGTTTCGCAAAAAAAATATGTTGTGATTGTGTCATTACAATAGATACTTTGGCGTTTTTCTATTGATTAGCTTTCCATTTTTATAGCGATTTATCAGCTCTGTGTTACTGAGGAACTTGTAGTCTTATAGGCTAGTATTGCTGTGAAGTATATCGATTTGATTGAGATACTGTGGATATTGTTGTTGACACTGTTGATGAATATTTTCCTCAAAGCATTTCAGCAATCAAGTTTTTACATTGTATTTTTTCCAGAGCGAAAACATATAATACAAATTGAAGATCGTTAAATGTTTGCTAGTCATTTTTCTTGTAGTAAGTGTTTCTTACAAACAAAGCACTGTTTGTTAATTTTCGTTCTCAAATTTGAAAAGACAGTTTCCGTTCCTAGAATACATATTTCATTTGAAATTGGTGGGTGTTTTATGTACTTGATATGTAAAAGAGAGGCAAGATTGTATTCCTTCCGGTGTGCCTATGAAAGCAAGGTAAAAGCGTAGTTTAGGGAATCAATTTTTGTAGCCATAAAGCTTTTATATGCATTGACAATTGATAATATAAATAAATCAATAACCATATAAAATACGAATCCAAAAAAGTTGACTGCAGAAAATTTGGCTACAATTTAAAATTTGCATATAAATATTATTGAGCGATAACAAAAGATAATATAATAAAAGTCATGTATATATTATATTTAGTAATCCCAATAACATTATGAAAATTGTTCTTGAATACAGTGGTAAAAAACTTACACTAAAAATAGCATTTTGTCATTGATATAAAAGCTTATATTTTTTTAATTATTTGTAGCCTGAAAATTGTAGCCACATCTTTTAAGATCCTTCTGCAAGTTCGATAAATTATTTGCTAAAGATTTTTTTTTTTTACATTTTCACTGCAAGAAAATGCGTTAAATAAGGTCTGAACCTGTTTTAGCCAAATTATATTGTATATAAATTTGATTTTGGTTACAAAAATGTGGATCCCTAAACCACACCTTTTTCGCTAGCATAAGGTCCTGTTCAATAATCCCACTGCTTGTTTTTGGCCTCATGACACCCTTGGGTTGCAAACAAGGCAAAATTTACTTAAATTGTTGCATAGTAATCTACAAACCACTCCTCTTAAAATAAAACTCATCCTAAAACAGTTACATTACTAAAACAGTAATTTTAAGAAACAGCAAAAATATGCTTTTGTGTACCATTTTATGTATGTTTTGATTTGACAAAAAGCGGAAGCTTCTTAAAAAAAATTTCTATGGGTGTTTCTATGAGGAACACATAAATTCTATTTTGCTGAACCAAACCTCAAAATTTTTTAAAGATTTATTCGTTATGCGTTGCTACTCCAAAGACACACAAAAATTTATTTCTAGACATATATTTCGCTGTCTAGTTCTGTTCATGCCTTATGCGCACGCCTCCATATTTTCCATAGGAGCCTCCATATTTTCCATGGGAGCCTCCATATTTTCCATTGGAGCCTCCATATTTTCCATGGGAGCAGAGGATGGATTTAATTAGAAGAGTTTACTGGGTTTTTTTTTTCAAAAAAAGTTCAGCTTTGTGGAATTTTGATATGAAAAATCATAAAACCAGTCTCAGTTTCGATAAAACTGAGTTGAGAGAAATGATTACGGCATATGCGTTGTCTCTATTGACATTTTGTGAAGTTACCGACATCCCTGGGATTGATGAACCAGAAGTTAAGAGTTTATTTCGGCATCTTATCTGAGAAGCAATTATTCAAGCATCTGATTAAAAGTAACAATTTCTCTTGATTTTAGCGGAATATATTAAAACGTACGACAAAATAACTTATCGCCTGTTTTAGTCAGCCTTTTGTGGTTTTTTTATTCGTTTCTTATTATTTTGTGCCATTTGTGGTTTACGCCGTTGCTTACAGTACTTTTCTTTATTTTCATATTGCTCAATAAATAAATAAAGTCAAAAACGTTTCTTTGTCTTTCTCTGACTTAATGCCCCAAGTGTGTCAGCGAGAATTGGGCAGATAAAGATTTATAGAAGACATCAAAATATCACATATTGATCAGCATTAACCGGATATTATTCGCTATCTTAGCGGGATATCAGTCATTATCTTCTGCGGAATATATCATAGTAATGTCTATATCATTTTTTCCTATTGCCGAACTGAGTTCCGAAAGCATAAACATAAGTATGCACAATATCTCCCCGCAACACCACAAACGATTTGCGCTCACTCTTTTATTGAATTTTGCAACTGTGTTATACTCAAACTACTGCAAAATGGCAGTATACATTTGTGAGCTTAAGTATATTCAATTAGCCGTTAGGTTTCGGTTATGTTTTTGCATACAATTTTGTGTTTAATACTAATATAATTCACTATTAGTCACCAGTTATAGAAACTACTTCACAGTATACCTAAGCTTTGTTTCACTAGGTTACCAAAAGTATTGAGCACAAACCTAAGAAATACCGACAGTATCGACATGGATTATACACATGTTCTGTAATGTAGTTGTTAGAGTAATATCAAGTGGGGGTGATCACGACAAAAATTATCCAAACTTTCAAACTAACTGACAATAATAATGGGAAATAAACCTCAACGACGATAACACTTGATATTAAACAGATATGATATGTAACTGGTTCAAATTAAATCTGGTCTGCTGCAATTAACAACTTTCTAATTTACAGGTTTTATACAAGAATGTCCGTGGACATTTTGCCCAGCCGTAAAAGCGAAGAAATATCAAAGGTAAAACGAGACCACTTTTTGAACAGTTTTTAACTAGAAGCTCATTCCGCTAGCGAAATGTTAAACACTTGACAAAATTAAAACGTAAAAATACTTCCTTCAATGGGTAGTAGTTGAGAAACGAGAGAATCACTGCACGAGAGAATCACTGCATTTTGTGACGTCATACCCCCCCCCGGCCCAGCTACCTAGTGAGCCCCCCCCCCCCGGCCCAGCTACCTAGTGAGCCCCCCCCCCGGCCCAGCTACCTAGTGAGCCCCCCCCCCCCGGCCCAGCTACCTAGTGAGCCCCCCCCCGGCCCAGCGACCTAGTGCTCGGTACATACTATGGACCGACCCCCCCCCCCCCCCCCCTGGTGAAGAATCATATACCATGATAATATGATAATATTTTTTTTTTTCTTTTTTTTTGGTAACGTATGTATGTCATTATCAGATCATTCAACAGAGAAGTCGTAATGGCTCACTGGTTAGAGCGAACGACTAGCAACCTAAGAGCCCCGGGTTCGGTTCCCGGCTGGGACAAAAAAAATTTTTTTTGGCTATTTTTACTTTTTGCTCATTTTTATGACTCTGTAACATTATGTGACAACATGTGACTGTGACATCATGTGACTCTGTGACATTATGTGACTGTGACTGTTTTTTTTTTTTTTTTTTTTTTTTTTTTTTAACATAATGGCTATATTTCTATGTCTATTTTCACTATTATTATGATAATATTTAATTAGTCATATTTCAATGGTTCTAACCACACAGCATAGGAATAAGTACATGTGTACAGAGTGTGGGGAAACCGATCAATAAATTTTAGAGTGCACTCGTTCAGAGTGTGGAGGAAACCGATCAATAAAATTTCAGAGTGCACTCGTTCAGACCGTGGGAACGATCGATAAATTTGAAAACATCAAAGGCCTAGACCGTGGGAACGATCAATAAATTTGAAAACATCAAAGGCCTAGACCGTGGGAACGATCAATAAATTTGAGAAGGAATGGGATTTTCCCCAACTCTATGTTTTAAGTTATAGTAGTTGGAAAATGACACTTCTAATACACATTTAACAAATGTAGTTTTTTGATAACATATAATATAAAAAATAAGTTTGAACATTTTAGCATGTTACTTATTTAAATGTTCTAAAGTTATAGTAGTGGAAAAATGGTGGTTCTAGACCAACTTTAACAAATTTAGTTTTTTGACATAATATGATATATAAAATAAGTTTGAACATTTTACCATGGTGTAGTAGGGTAAAAATAAGGGTTCTAGACCAACTTTAACAAATTTTGTTTTTTGACAACATATAATGTATAAAATAAGTTTGAACATTTTACCATGGTGTAGTAGGGTAAAAATCAGGGTTCTAATCCAAAATTTAATTTTTTTTTTGAAAACATATTATGCTTTTCTTTTCTTAGTGCTTTCAGGTATCGTCAGAACACATCGCTCTCCGCTTTCACCTGATTATTAACAATGTCAACATTACTTCTTCACCGATGTGTAGAGACCATGGATGACGTCTTCAAAGTGAACTATGTTGACTATGTGTTTTCAAAGCTTCCTGCTTTTGAATCTAATTGGATTTTACAAGTGAAGAATTTGCATAAGCATTGGGAAGCTGTTGGAAAGATAATTCCAAGAGATGAATTCATCCACTCATTTCTACACGAATGTGAAGAACTACTTTTACCATCAACTTACGACATTGATTCAGCATTTATCCGCGCGAATACAACTTGGGCAGCTGAACTCATGCTAGCTGTAGCTGCTAGAATTATTTTACATTATGATGATGGCGTTCCATTGACGACGAATGCATCAGAACTTGTTCGATTCAACAATGAACGAGTTGAGGTGAATTCAAAGCTTTGTAAAATGTTTGAAGAACTATAAAAAAGCTGACTCTGCAATTTCTAATGGCATAAAAGAAGAAGGGTGAAGTGAAGTCATCATTCAACGCGCAGCCATGGAGAAGACAAGCAGCTTTAAAATTAGTGCAAACTTAACCATTACTGTGGAGCATGGAGAATTTGGGCTATTTCTTCGAATCAAACGTGGAGAGAGATGGCTTACTTTATCACCATCCTTGTGGAAGATTGTGTGTCAGAACTTGGCAAGATTACGCAACATTGGCTTCAAACTGTACTTAACGCAAACGAAGTGGCTTGAAGTCATTTCATACTTGGATATGCGCTATGTGAGTTTTGTGCAAACATCACTGTTTGAAGGGAAAGAATATACGCGTTACATCAACATGAATGATGGTGAATGGGGGACATTGCTTCAGGAAATCCATAGCATAACCTCAACCTTACTACCATGTACGGAATGTCATGGGAAGAAAACTCCTATCAAGCTGCAAAAGGACAATCGAATGAAAGTGTCAAAGCTTTCCAAGAAAAGACTGGCTGAAGTTCGATTGGAGAATATGGATGTGCAAAATCAACTTGGACTTACCTGTGAATATTGTGGTGCTTACGGATATGCTGAGGATTATGATTGTCACTGCCACAAGTACAATTGCAAGTTGTGTGAACCTGACAACTTCTGCAACAAGTGTGGCTCACTAACAGTATCTGCCGAGTAAGACTACAAGTCATTTGCTTACCAGTCGTCAAAGTGTGTAGACGTGTCATATGGATATGTGAAAGATGGATGTAGAAACGTTTTTCAAGGAGACGTATGTAGACTACATGATAAGTGAACTGGCGCGTTTTGGATCTATTCAACAACAACTGGAACACTTTGACATCTATTGGGAACTTGCTCATTCCACGCTGAACGTACCGAAATTACGTGAGGATTTCATCAAAGAGTGTGTGCTTTCAAACATTGACGGAGCTGAGGAGTTTGATGTGGAAGCAGCATATCACTTTGCTCGATTTGATCCAAGACTGTTTTATGAAGTGAGAGAGTGGCTAATCTACATTGCAGTATAATGACAGACATTACATTGAGACAATATATTGTGCAAAAGACATATTGTGAAGAAATGTTATTAGCTGTAAAAAAGTTTGCATGTTTAGTATGTCCTGCTTGTCAAAATGAAGAGTGTTCAGAACATACTTGTCATTCTACATGTGTCTATACATATTGGAATGAAGCTAAATATTACATTCATTTAGATAAAGTGTTAAATAATGCAAATCAACGTTGTGAAAAATATGGTGTAGATGCTATCACATTTGATGAATTAAGTAGTTGGTTAATGTACATTGAAGATCAATGGACTCCAATTATTCACACCATTGTATCAATACTTGATTTGTAAGATATGTTGATAAAATGCAAGATGTGTTGATAAAATAAAATACAAGATATGTTAACAAGTGTTAATCATTTAGTGTTAACATGACGACGTGGAAAGACTACTTAACCAATATTTATTTTAAACCTGGTCAACCCGGGGCATTTGCTGGTCCTTACAAACTATATCACATATTAAGAAAACATGATCAACCAGTCACTCATTCACAAGTGAAGAAATGGTTACAGGATCAAGATGCCTTCAGTTTACTACAACCTGTAAAATATAGGTTTAAAAGGCAACGTGTCATTACACGTGGAATTGATGACATGTGGGATATTGATTTAGCTGATATGGGAAACATAGCTTCCTATAATGATGACACCCGTTTTTTATTAGTTGTCATTGATGTGTTTTCCAAATATTTATGGGTGCAACCAATGCCTAATAAATCACATACGAGTGTCATAGAAGCCTTTCAAAAGATTTTTCATGAAACACAACGAAGACCACGAACTCTAAGGTCAGACAAAGGAACTGAATTTAAAAACAGATGGGTAAAAGCATTTATGAAGAAGGAGGGAATACATGCCTATACGACAAAGAATGAAACCAAAGCCAACTTTGCTGAGAGAGTCATTCGTACTCTAAAGGGAATGATGTATCGATATTTCCTACATAATCAAACGTATCGATATATGGACATCCTTCCAGACTTAGTGTATAATTACAACCATAGACCTCATGGCTCCCTCCCTAATAAGTATGCTCCTGCAGATATTCGTAAAGACAACGAATCGAAAGTGTGGAAGTATATGTATGTAGACAAATTGAAATTAAAACCAAAGAAGAAAAAACCCTACAAATTTAAAATTGGTGATCAGGTTCGCATTTCTCACATGAAATATGTATTTCAACGGGATTATCATATAAAGTGGACGCAAGAAGTGTTTATTATCACACATCGTTGTAAGAAGCAAGGAATACACTTGTATCGTGTGAAAGACTTTTTGGATGAAGATATTGACGGACATTTTTATGAAGAAGAACTGCAGAAAGTGACAAAAGATATTGAATCAGTCTACAGAATTGAAAAGGTCTTGAAAACACGAAGAAGACGAGGTGTTAAAGAATTATTTGTGAAGTGGTTAGGTTGGCCAAAGAAGTTTAACAGTTGGGTGAAAGAAACAGATATTCGAAAATGAAGCATCCATTCACGTGTTTGGTCTCTGGACCTACAGGCAGTGGTAAAACTTCTCTAGTTAGAGAAATTCTAGAACAAAAGTTAATTAAACCCTCTCCAAAAACCATTTTATGGCTCTATGCAGCAGATCAGCCTTTGTATAAGGGAATGAAAGGTGTGGAATTTTACCAAGGCATTCCAGATAACATTGAAGAGCGTTTTAACCCGAAAAAACCAAACTTACTCATCATTGATGACTTAATGACCAAATGTCATAGTGATGAACGCATGACACGTCTATTTAGTGTTGGCAGCAGTCATCAAAATCTAAGCATTATTTTTATTGTGCATAATTTGTTTCATCATGGTAGAGAAATGCGTAATATTAGTTTGAATACACATTACATCATTCTGTTTAAAAATCCTAGAGACAGTCAACAAATAAGTACATTAGCGCGACAAATGTATCCTGGAAAATCTCAATTTCTCATAGAAGCCTATCAAGATGCTACCAGCAAACCTCACGGCTATTTATTCATTGATTTGAAGCCGAAGACAAATGATCAACTACGTATTCGTACAGGCATTTTACCAAAAGATACACATTACGTATATGTTGATAAGGTGGCGTATGAACAAGAACCAAGTCACTTAACCATTCGCAACCAAGATGTCTAAACGTATTCAAGCGAATCAACCATTTCTTCACTTGCTCGCACGCAGCGGGCCTAAACGACGTAAATCCTTGCTACAACAAGCTACTAAGGAAGAATTAACTAGCTTGTTTGAAATTTGTTTGAATATATTGCGAGGACATTTACCCTTAAGCTCAAAAAGGTATAAGGTATTCAAGCGTGAACGTCATACCCTACGTACACTAGCAGATAAGAAGATATCACTTCGAAGAAAAAAGAAGTTGGTTAATCAGAAAGGAGGATTCATTGGAGCTATTGCTAAATTTGCATTACCCTTGTTAGCTCAGTTGCTGTTAAAATGAAACATACTATGAAAATGGTCCTCATTCCTGAATATGAATATAAAATGTTGTTAGAAAAGAAGGGAAAAGATGGTGAAATCAAAACGAAAGTGAATAAACTTTTACGTGGGAAACGAACTCGTGAAAAGGCAATAGAAATGTCTCAAGTTCTTGGTCGTCATTTACGAACAATTCAGTCGCAACAACAGCGGCAAAAGTCTGTTACATCATCCAAAGCAGAAAAATCAGAAAAGTCCCAACAGTTTCTAAGCCATTTTCAACCTATTTATCATGTAAAACTAACACAACTTCTAGCAGAGCTTAAGAAATATGGTACGAGATGGACAGATAAAAATGAACTTGTTTTAAAAACGGGTACTGTCATTACAAATTCCAACATTATTGATTTGTTGAAAGAAGCATTGGTTGCTACAAGAAGAAAAGAACGACGAGAACCACCGCATGGTTGGAAGCAGTTTATTGAGGAAATTGTAGATGCTAATATTCCAAAAACTGTTTTTGGTAAAAAGACAACTCGTGAAGATATTACAAAAGAGATACAACAACGTCAACAAAGGTTGTTTCCAGAAGGATGGGAAACTTTTTAACATGGATTAAAGAGCTATGGTGTTGTTGTTGTAAAGAAAATGGAAATAAAAATACTATTCCTGTAAAAATTAGGTGTGTTAGTGCTTGTTGTCAGGGAGAAGTAGTAGATACCAATTTAGATCATGTAGATAGCAATTTAGACGACAATGTAGACAACAATGTAGACAACAATGTAGACAACAATGTAGAAAGTGAAGATGAAGAGTGTCAAACATGAAGTAATGTATATACACATCTAGTCTATCTACATCACATAAACGATTTAGCTGCCATGGAGTCAACAAGTTTTTACATTACTTTACCCAGCAATGCTAGTATGAACTATTATCCCAACAACAAGACTTCAAATTATCAAATTCGTATGCCTCGAACCATCTATCTGAACGGAAAATATGAAGTGGCTTTAGCTGAAATTCAATATCCACATACATGGACAACCATGAGACATGGAATGGACTATTCTATTCAGTATCGACAACAACCACTGAATGATATTGTTCTTGACACAATCAATATTCCTTATGGTTACTACAGATCCATACAAGAAATATGTCATGCAGTCAATGAAGAAGCAACTAATTCTATGAAAGATGACCTTAAAGAAGGTATTCGGATAAAGTATGATAAAATTAGACGACGCGTTTTTCTATATCTAAAATATGGCTTTGAAGTGTCATTCTCCACTGGATTAGCTGAGATTTTAGGATTTATCCCAAATCAATGGTATACTGAAACGTGTACAGCTGAATATAAAGCTGATGTGAAACAGGGGTTTTATACACTTTATGTGTACTGTAGTATTTGCGAGCCACAAGTTGTTGGTGATTATTATGTTCCTTTGCTACGTTCTGTTGCAATACAAGGACATGATGGAGACATTATCATGAAAACTTATGGAGAACCTCATTATGTTCCTGTAAACACATCCAAATTTGATGTGATAGAAATGAATATTAAGGATGACACAGACCATAATGTTCCATTTCAAACTGGGAAGGTGATCTGTAAACTTCATTTTCGACCAAAAGCATTATGAAAGCATACACACACAATCCATCTATTTATCGCAACCATTTTCTTCGTCAAGTGGGTGGAGAATTACCAGGATTTAAAGGAGCGCGAATACAATATGGAGATGGTATTGGTTCAATACTGGGATCATTGGCTCGAAAAGCTATTCCACTGCTTAAGGCAGGGGCTAAAATCGTTGCACCACATCTTAAAAAGGCTGCAAAAGATGTCGCGAAAGATGTTACAGGTCGAGTAGCACAACGTATGTTTGGCGAAAGGCAGCTAAACGGATAACATCAACAAAATATAAGAAAGATATTTTTTAATCATGTCTTTAATTCATAATCATTCTTGTGAATGTAGTCTTTCTCCATTAGAATGGTTTCACATACCACCAACGCAAACTGCTGTAGAAAAAAGCTATAATGTAGACTATCAACCACTAACTACCATTAGAGAAGGTGCTCCAATAGAATTCTACATTCCTGCGAGTACAGAAGAATATCTAGATTTAAAGAACAGTAAACTCCATATTGTATGTCGCATTGTAAAGGTTGATGGAGAAGCGTGTGGTGTAGATGATAACGTATCCTGTATCAATGATTTGTTCAATGCGTTATGGTCTAATATTGAATTATTTCTAAATGATCGATTGGTATCACATAGTAACAATACCCATGGTTATACCAGTATCATATCTCATCTCGTTCATGACTCGGAAGAAAGTCTCAATTCTGAGCGCTCTATGCGTCTCATCTATAAAGATACTGCCGGGTCAATGAATACTCATGAGGTGAAAAGACCTAATCATGAAAGATATGTATCAGGTTTTCATGTAAATATTGAAGGTGGTGATATAGCTGAAACAGGAAATAATGGTTTACATAATCGCTATTTGTATACACGTCTAAGCCGTGAGTTTATGCTTACAGGTGGTTTAAGGGTAGATTTGTTTGAGCAGGATCGTTATCTTCCCAATGGTGTTAGTATGAAATTACGCTTACATAGACAAAAAGATGAATATGTATTAATGGCTGCAAATAATGGTTTTAAAGTAGAAGTCAGAGAAGCGTTTTTAACCATTCGCAAAGTGAGGGTTAGTCCAGGTATTCAGTTGGGACATGCAGATGCGTTGATGAAAAGTCCTGCTAAGTTTATTGTTACTAGAAAAGAATGTAAAGTTTTAGCTATTCCAACTGGATTTCAATCTTTTGTGAAAGATAGTATCTTTTTAGGCCAATTACCAAAACGTATTGTCATTGGAATGGTTCATAATGAATCCTTTGCTGGAACAGTATTGAGAAATCCATACAATTTTGAACATTTCAATCTTAACTTTATGCAGCTTTACTCTGATGGTGAACCAGTCCTATCAAAACCTCTCAAGCTTGATATAAATCGAGGCAAATATCTTGATGCTTTTGAAACACTTTACAAATCTTTTGATAGACTGGATGGTGAGAAAAGTTCCATTATAAAACGGGAAGATTGGCCTAGAGGTTATTCTTTGTTTTCTTTTGACTTAACACCTGATTATGATGGTGCTGATCATTATGCCCTTATCAAACATGGGAATTTGAGACTAGAAATGAATTTTGCTGGTGCCTTGCAAAATACAGTCAATGTTATAGTGTATGCTGAATTTGATAACATTGTTGAAATAAGTGCAAATCGTAGCATTCAATTCGACTACCAGTCATGAACACGAAGCAGATAGAAGCCATCCTATCCCATGATGCCACGACAAAAGACTTGTTCCAAGGTGTGTTTGCCATGGACCAGTTACCATCTTTACAACGCGGTGCCTATATCATCAACACAGACGATCATGATGAGCCAGGAGAGCATTGGGTGGCAGTATATTATGACGAAGACCCTGCAGAATATTTTGACTCTTATGGACTTTTACCTATAGACAGTCGTTTGAATAAGTTTTTAAAGTTTAATTTCATTTATAATTCAGTTCCATTACAAACACCAATATCCTCTACATGTGGATTTTATTGTGTGTATTATATAATTCAAAGAGCTCGAGGACATAGTCCTTTTGAAATCATTGATGTATTAAGAAGAAGTGATGGTGATTTTGTTGTAAAGGATTTTGTATATAGACATTATAAACCATTATTTTATTGATGTTGTATTAGTTAATTTGCATTAGTTAAGTTGTTGGTAATTGTGAATTGTATTATGAATATTGTAAATAAACAAGACAGTTTTATACAACATTCTTTGTTTATTGTGTTATACATTATTTACATTTTAACAATTATTTTACATTGAATTTTTTATTTTACAAATACATTCAATACATCGATAAACACATGCCATTCATACCAATCTAAATTAATATATGTATCATAGACATTACATCCACGTTTGTAAATGCTATGAAAACTAGCATAACACTGTCCATTACCAAACTTTATTATTTTAACATCTTTGTGTTCAGACAGTTTCAGTTCAACTCCATGATCATTCATGTCAATGTCCATCACCATAACACACATGGGATGCGTCAGTTCAATGGACTTGGTGCCTCGCATGAGTTGCACTCCTTCCTCTTTGAATTCAAGCGTCAGGTTCTTTCCAATCCAATGCTTGTAACAGAGCGTGCCATTCCACTGTGTTGAGGGTGATGTAGTCGTAGCATTTTGTAAGCTCGTCATATTGGCGAAATCGTACAAACTCGTCTAAATAGTTCTCAGTCACACGCACTTCTAAATCCTCTGAGAGTTTCAGGAGAAAGCCAGGTATCCTCAGCTTCTCTAGATGGTCTTTCAACACAGATTGTTCGTCAGTTGATAGAATGATATACTTTCCAAAATGTTTTAGCACGATGTCATCATATACGTTTCTCAGATATGAGAATCCATGCGTAATGGGTTCATATTCCGATAAAAAGTCTTCCATCTCGTTCAACAGTCAGATGAACTATGAGCTGTCTCCTTGTCTGCAAAGACGTTTTTTATGCTCGCAAGATGGCGAAGAGTGGATGTTGTATCACTTCTAGGAATCGTAAGACTGCGCGCCAGTTCTTGATATCAAAGATGATCAAATCTGTATATGGTGTATCTGGTACAACTCCCTTATAATCCTCTGGATAATCCTGTAAAAGATTTCTACAGATTTCTACACGTATGTTAGAATCATATTCAGCCACCGTCACTTCCACTTTATTTTCAAGTCTACGTTTAAACCCATGTTCAAGTGGTATGTTTTTAAAGTCTTTCCATACTTCAGGTTTAAACCGATGATAACTTGTCTGAGAATCTAGTATCACTTCATTCCTATCATTTACAGTAAGGTAAGCACCACCGTTCAGCATGAGTGCATTCATGTTTTTACCTTGTTATGAACCGTCTTCTTGTCTGCGAAGCCTTTTATCCACTTCTTTCACTTGCTTCTTCAGCATTTTCCATTCAGGTATCGTCAGCAAGATACCCTTTTTCGTAGGACGGTTTTTTCCAGTCCCCTCATCTCTCAGGTACTTGCGAATGTTTACCACTCCTTCATTGCTTTGTTTCATAATCTTGATATACTTTCCATTTCCTAGAGAAAGCATTCCATCCCACGACTGTGGTGTTGGTGCTGTCTCCACTTTCAATTTCTTGATGGTAGTGGTAGGATTTTTCACTTTTAAGTCTTTAACTGCATCTGCAAGAGTATCCATATCAGTTGTAAATCTCTTACGACTTTCACGTTCCATGTTAACACTTCAATGTTCACACCTCAAATAACTCTTCCGTTGGAGGACCTCCCCCTTTATACCATAGCCTTGTAATGTCCATGCGCTAAGGTGGAATAGCCATCACTCATCACATATCGCTTGTCGTCATATGGGGAGAGGGCTACTTTCCTCAACTTCTCCGAGAAAAGCTGGTGACTATGACTTCGGATAATGTGTCCTGTAGCCATCGTTTGAGTTTTCTTAAACAAACTGTCTCTATACTGCACATGTTTAATGCGTCTTTGACAAGCTTGAGTGATGCCTTTAGCTGTATGTTTTTCTTTCCCACCGCACAATAAACTGTACATTTTCGGTCTGAGTCCAACAAACTCTTCAATAGGGACGCCTGCCGTCTCATCCTTCATTTTCCCAAGCACTTTTTTGTTCACGTTGGAATGTAGGAAGTGATCTGGCGGATAGTCACTTGTGTCGAACAGGTCAGCATCTTGCTGCATATCCTTGTAGATATCTTCCGTTTCTATGTCGTAACATAGACTGTCGGTGTCGCTGAACAACAACTTGGCATTGGGATACTTGACCATGATGTAGTTGTAATGAAAGTTGAACATAAGCACTTTGCTGAGGTCGAGAATGGTAAAACCAACTTGAATGGGTTTATCCAGAAGCAAATCCACTTTGCGTAAATGTATCGCGGTCAAATCTTCGTTGAAAATTTTGAATTTGTGGAAAGAAGGTTTGGCCACAAGTTTCTTAAACCGCTTTTCCTTGTGAACAAGTTCAACATTGATTCGCTTTCTCACATTTTCCATGGTTTTGCCAAACACCGAGTTGTTCATCAGTTTGAAGAAGTCTTTCTCAAATGGGTTCTTGGCCAATTTTCTCTTTTCCGTGTTCAAGGCAATGTATTTTGCCAACCATTTGCTCTGTTCAAACATGATGGCGCGATGTACTTTAGTGACTTTCAACCCCAGTGAGACGTACTGTTGCAAATTCCTGTAATGAAGTACATATTTCTTCTTGTCAGACAAGTTAGGAATGAGCTTTTCACTGGATTTCTCTTTCATGTTTAGATCTTTCCGCAGCTTCTGACTGTACTCTGACAATTCTTCAACTTTGACACATTTCCGTTCTGGAGCCACTGGGTAGTGATTATGATGATCATGGATTGAATTTGGATATTCTAAATCCACTTCCAAAATGAATCCAATGTCGTCATCTTCATCCACATCCATGAAGTCAATGGATTCTGGCTCACTCACCCACATAAATCCTCTTTGTGGCATGCTTTGTGACATGGCCCAACCATACAAGTTGTTTGCGTCGAGGTACATCAAATAGTTGTTTGGTATCTCAGAATTGTAATCTGCTACGTAGGGATTATTTGCTTTCGCATACTTGTGTGTGATCACGGATATTCCTCCACGTATGCCTTGCTCAACCATTTGGTACATGTCAATGTCATTGATCAATTCCAACTTCACCTTTGTCGCTTTCAACATTGCATCCCACGACAGTCCTGGTGCTGTATAGTAGTGAGCAGGATCCAATTCATATGTGTTGAGACATACGTGACGAAAGTTTTCAAACACATCAGCCAGCAGCAACACATCTGATTTCAGGTACAAGTCATGGTATTCGCCAAATGTTGTACAGTTGAATGTCTCCCACACCTTCTGCGCATGCTCATAATCCTCATCGCTAATGTCTTCTTCACTGAGCAGACTGTAAAACTTGTCCTTGGACGGCAGTTGTGTTTCAGCAAACTTGGATGGTTCATCCACGTAATCATAAGGGTACACACCCTTTCTCAACAGTAAATCTTGTTGGTCACTATTGTGAATGTGTGACGTCATGTTATAAAAGTTGTCTTTCCCTTCTGCCGCTAGGTTGGATACCAACTTCTGTAGAGAAGTACTCATGAACTGAAAGCTGTCTGTAAATTTCAGATTGCTCATGGTGAATGCAATATATTTCTCAATGGTGTTGGGAATGACTGTAATCGTTTCATCTTTGAATTTTCCAATTTCCTCCATGATAAGGTGACTGTCATAGCCTCGCAAATTGTGGAAAAACACAGGAATGATAAAAGAATCTTTATCCCCTTGCTGATCCTTTCTAAGTCGGAATTGTAAGTTGCATTCATTGTGCGCTGCTCCACGATATTTGCCATTGATATGGTCATGATCTCTCACACGATCTGCTCCTAGAGGTTCATGACAAATGTAGCAATCAACAGCGTTCTTAAAATTCTCTTTGTCTTCGCGAGTCATCACCATTTCCTTTGGTCGCTCTAAACCACGTACAATACGATCACGTTCATTCAACATATGGTCTAAAAAGACCTTTACAGCATTGTCTCCTCGATACACGATTGGTGCACGTGTATCATACTGGCTGACAACCACATAGGCAAAGCTGTTTGGACGATGATGTTGATACTTGTCTTCTTCTTCATGCTTTTGCGTGAAACATTCAAAGTCTGCATAAATCACAAACGGTGCTCGCTGTTGTTTGGCTACATTCTTAAACTTAACGAATGGTTCCTTGGGAAATGATAAACGTTGCGCGCCATGCTTGCCACACACTTCACGATGTTCATCTAAAAGCTCTTGTCGCATAAACCCGTGAAGACAGTTGAAACAATAAAAAGCTGCACCATTATGCTTTGATCGATAAGCCATCAGTCTGCTGAAATTCTTGATGAGGCAATAATGTCTTGTCTTGTCATTGCTAATCAAAAGCAAGTTGATTTCTCTCGCGCTGTTGGCGCTGGTGTTTCGACTGAGTTGTATGGGAACAACGACATCATGTTCATATCCAAACACGTTAATGGACACATCATTCTCCTTTTCAAACTTTGGAATGTCTGTAATCGGTGTTGGAAATGTCATGCCTTCCACCTTCAATTCGTTCTCAAATAGCTTGTAGTGATGTACACGCTCTGGGTTTACATTTGTTGAAGGGTGAAGGTGAGCCAGTACAGACCATAAGAAACATTTATTGTCTTTATTCTGAATGTTTAACACACCTAATGTATTCTTCACTTTCTTCGGCAGTGGAATAAAACTACTCGCATCCAGTGGCGCTGACGTAGCTGTATGTACTTCAATGTATAGTATGTTATCCAATACCCAGCCAGAGCCTTGTCGCTCATGTTCATCAAACTTAGTAAACAATTCTTTATAGGCGTCTGGCAAGTCCTGCTCAATATCTGCTGGGTTGTATGCTGTATATGTTGGACTGCTGATAAATGAATTATCCACTTGTTCTACCATAACACCTTCAGCATTCGCTGTCAGTTTCTTGAAACGTGCATGAACGACAATGTACCATTTCATTCCATAGTTTAAGGTCTCCAACAAATGTGTCTTGATACGGTTCTCTTGTTGTCGCATTTCAAGCAGTAAATCCGATCCATCCTCAGACTCAAATCGTCTTTCCTGTGCGTTTTCTCCCAGACTAACCCTTCTACCTCTCCCTACTTGTCCTGTTTTTTCTTTCTGTGAAACATGTTCTTCATGAGACGCATTTTCCATCTCAGCTGGTATGCATGCATGTGCCTCAAATGTATCCATAGATGGAAATATTTTAATGCATTCACAGCAGAGGACTGGATGAGGTCTGAAAACACCATCTTGTACCGTCTTTCGTCTCTTGGCTTCAATCATCTCAACAAGCTCTTCATTAGCACGTTTCATCTTAGCTCGTTTGCATGTATGTGCTACGAACAATTCATGAGATGGAAATGTCACATTACAATCATGACAGATGACTAATGTGTCTGAATTAGATGCCATTGTTGTTGTCACGTCAATTGCCTAAACTGATATGATGAAATGTAGGTCTCACTCATCCTATTTATACCACCTAGACATGTATTGCAGAGACATCTAGCGGAGAGCGATGTGTTCTGACGATACCTGAAAGCATTAAGAAAAGAAAAGCATAATATATTTTCAAAGAAAATTAAATTTTGGATTAGAACCCTGATTTTTACCCTACTACACCATAGTAAAATGTTCAAACTTATTTTCTACATCATATTTTGTCAAAAAAACAAAATTTGTTAAAGTTGGTCTAGAACCCTCATTTTTACCCTGCTACATCATGATAAAATGTTCAAACTTATTTTATACATCATATTTTGTCAAAAAACAAAATTTTTTAAAGTTGGTCTAAAACCCTCATTTTTACCCTACTACACCATGGTAAAATGTTTAAACTTATTTTATACATAATATTTTGTCAAAAAACAAAATTTGTTAAAATTGGTCTAGAACCACCATTTTTCCACTACTATGACTTTAGAATATTCAAATAAGTAGCATGCTAAAATGTTCAAACTTATTTTATATATTATATGGTGTTAAAAAACTACATTTGTTAAATGTGTTTTAGAAGTGTCATTTTTCCAACTACTATAACTTAAAACATAACATTGGACTTAACGTAGGGAAAATCCCATTCCTTCTCAAATTTATTGATTGTTCCCAGACTCGAGCGCACTCTGAAATTATTGATCGGTTTTCCCCCTCACAACTCTGTACGAGTGCACTCTTAAATTTCTCAGTCTAAAAAAAAAAAAAAAAAAAAAAAAAAAAAAAAAAAAAAGACTTACCACAAGTCATTGGTTAATTTGTCTTCCAATCTTGCACTTCCCTTTTCCAAAGAATAACCAAATCTTTCACTTCTCTTTTCCAATGAATAACTAACGTTTCACTTGTTCTTCAACAGCATAGCACAACACAATAGGTAAGAGCAACTGTTTTCCCATGTGTAACCAACGGCAGCCAGAGCTTGAATGATACATATGTGCACAGACAAGGTGCTCTTATAGGAGTGCTGAATTACATACTATGGTTGGTCCATGATGGTTTGGCAATGCAATGATTAGAGTGGTGTCAACCCGAGCTTTTTATACTACTGACGGTGAGCCGTGAGCCAGCGGCGTAAAAAGTAGCCGGGAGGGGGGGGGGGGGGGGGGGTCGGTCCATAGTATGTCCCGAGGGGGGGGGGGGTCGGTCCATAGTATGTCCCGAGGGGGGGGGTCGGTCCATAGTATGTCCCGAGGGGGGGGGGGGGTCGGTCCATAGTATGTCCCGAGGGGGGGGGGGGTCCCATAATATTTGATTCTCTACCAGGGGGGGGGGTCCCATAATATTTCATTCTCTACCAGGGGGGGGGGTATGACGTCACAAAATGCAGTGATTCTCTCGTGCAGTGATTCTCTCGTTTCTCAACTACTATGGGTTATTTCTTTAATAATATATTGCAAACAACACAGCTTGAATACGTCTTATAAGCCGAGTAGTGTTTGGTTGTTGTTGACTTAAAAGTTTTATTGACTGATCAGGCATACGCCTTGTTATCTATTTACGCAGTGAGAGCTCGCACAAAGCTCACTGGGCAAATGTGTATTCTGTGCTGTCGTTAAATGCCACGTATTTACTTGCAAAAAATACCCTCTTTTCACATGGCGTTTTAACAAAGAAAACGAAATCAAAGACGAAAATAAAAAGTGACATGCACATGTTCAGATCAAGTTCTTCATAAGTCCCAAGTTTCATGGTCGTAGGGCCCATAGTGTCAGAGAAGAAGAAGACACAAAAAATCGGGAAAAGTGTCAAGAAGAAAAAAAAAAAGGACGAATTTTGCTCGCACAAATTCATATAACCCTTGCAAGCCAAAGGCTTGTCAAGTGTTTAAGAACAGATAACAAAGATATATCTGGGATAAGGGACAGGAGACGAAAGATGAAGAAAAGGAAGAAAGAAAGAGATATTATTATGTGTAACCACGTCCGTGTGTGTTTGTGTGTATGTCTAGTGTCTGCGTGTGTGTCTGTGTGTGTGCGCGTGTGAGTGTGTATGTGAGGTACTGCACGTGTGTCCTAAATGTTAATATCGTGTTTTTTTTTAGTTTAAAACTTACATTATCTAGACATGCTAAAATGTTCAGCGCATAAACAATTAGCTGCTCTCCTAATTTCACCATATCAAGCACTGCTCTGGGGCTTCATTTGCAGGGTGTAATTAGATGTATGGGGAGTGAAAGGCTGGTGTCTCCGCTTGCCTATAATCACGGGCGGAAGCGCGGGAAATGCGACATCCCCGAATGCTGCATTGAGATGCTTGATATATTTGCGGATGTTGCTGCAGTGTCACTCTGTAATGTTAAAACCTACTTTCATTAAAAGCAATGACCTTATACTAAATATACATGCAGGTAACTGGTAACAGGGTGATGTGTGCTTATTACAGTAAGCTGAGTGATATATATATAACTCAATACTATAGGAAGGGGAGGGGAGGGGAGGGATAACACTGAATACGACAGGCTGCAGAAACCTGACACAGAAACTGCGCTCTGTATAAAACATAAACAAGCAACTGTACAAACTACTCTTTATAAAAGACTATTCATCCAGCAGTAAATGTAATGCCGTGATACTAAGAAGCACGACAGCGACACCAGTTCTAAATGTTTTGCTCAAGGCTTTGTCTTCATCATATGAAAACTGTAGACTTCAGAGGAAAATGAGTGATTACAGTGTAATTTTTTTTCTAAATCCGAAACGAACACAGGTTATTTTTCCCCCCCCCTCCCCATCTCCTCCACTACCATCCCCACCCCCGCCCCGCAGCAGTAGCTTGTCGAATTGCGTGATACCTTGGCGTGTTACTTTCAGACTACACTCATCATTATCCCACACCTCCCCCTCCGACCCCGCCCTCCCCCCGAACCCCATTATTCCGCGAGGCATAAGGATGACATCACACACCTCACCATCAATCGCCTTTCTCTGCTATTATTATTTACATAATGCCTTGTTATTGTGCCTTTTAACTTTTTTAAAACGATCCCTAAACGCGGAGTGCTAAATTTTAAATAACACCCCTCCCCTTTTTAACCAAAACGTGGAGTGCAATTCTAAAAGCGCGCCTCCTGTTTGTGGGAAACGCGGATTTCTAAGTGAAAATTACCACCCGCCTTCCCATTTCTGCGGTTTATTTTTTTCTTTTTGGACACGCATGATAACACACAGTGTACCAAGCCCCCCCCCCCCCACACACACACCCCCACCCCAGCGAGACTGGTAGCAATGCTGAAACAGGTTGTTTTTCGTAGAAACGACAATGCATTAAGAAAGCAGTTATTTTTGGTAGAATGAAAAAAAAAAGACATCAAAACCCTTTTAGGCATTCAGATGGTCGTCGTTAAGAACTGCGATTGCACTTGATGCAATGGTTTAAGCATTGATCTTACTAATTGATTTGCTGTGTTCATTTTTTACCCTTTTTCTTTCACTTTTCCCCTTTTTTTCTAAACAATGTGAGTCACGGTTTCTTCAGAACAAGTGCAGATGTTGAGAATAGAGCCCGTATTCAATAACGTGACTCAAACGTACGCTCAAATTCATGCTCAGTCTCACGCTCAATCCACACCCAAACTCACGCTCAGACCAAAGCCAAGACTCACGCTCAAATCCACGGTCTAACTCACTCTCAGACTCACACTCAAACTCACACTCAAACTCACGCTCGACCCTGCTTTCTGACTCACGCTCAATCTCACGTTCTGGCTCACGCTCAAACCCACGTTCTCACTCACGCTCAAACTTGAGCCAAGTATGTTCTAACCGCGGACTTGGTTCAGATTTGCTTAAGCACTTCGCGTCAGAATACGATGTGACTCTTCAGCGTTACGCCGTTACGAAATCGAACCCTGAGAGCCAAGCCAAGCAAATCCGGTGAGCGTGGACATACTTAGAGCTAACTAATCCTAAGCGGTGTGGGGGGGGGGGTCAGTTAGTCCGGAGTGTGTGCTTTTAATACTGCTGATTTACCCAGGGTTAGTTAAGCTGTACTCAATTTGAGTACGAGATTGAGGTACGGCATTGAATGCGTGCACCGAAGTCATCAAGCAACATTGATCGGACCTTTTTTTCTTTCATACTTTTCTTTTCTTTCTTTTTTTTCCTCTTGTTGAAACATCGGCTCGTTAAATCTTCACACACTTGTCTAATCTGAAACACATATTGAAATTCTTCATATCACGTAAGTACGGAAATGTCAGCAAAGCTAAATGTTTTTACCATTTTTCATTGGGTCACCGTACAATATAACAGCCCGGAATTTGAATAGCTTGCAGAATAGCCACGCATGAAATGGAAAAAAATTATCTCGGCTTATAAATGCTGAAGACTTGGGAGCTTGGAAAAGTACACAAATTTGTCTAAATGGGCTTTTAGCAGCAGCTGCATTGTGGAGAAGTACAACATGATAAAACCACATAAGCGGGTGTACTGATCTGTATAACCCTCCCGCAGCCTGTAGCACTGGCAGCACGAGTCTGAACCACACGAGCGGGAGGACTGACCCGTATAACCCTCCCGCACCCTGTAGCGCTGGTTGTACGAGCCTGAACCACACGAGCGGGAGGACTGATCCGAAAATCCCTCCGCAGCCTGTAGCGCTGGTAGCACGAGCCTGAACCACACGAGCGGGAGGACTGACCCGTATAACCCTGCCGCAGCCTGTAACACTAGTTGTACGAGCCTGCGAGTACGAATAGTGTGCTAGGCTGATGGAAGATCTCAGATCAATGCAAATGGGAATGTGGTTTTAGTTTTATTTCATCATTTCTTGTAAATTAATCTGCACACTCGTTGGTCTTTGGTGGATTAGTTACGTTGTAATGAAGATAGTTAAGTAACGCATACTAAGTAGTGCGCAGTGTGACGTTTTCGATACCAGAAAAGCGGGGTATACGGCTGCGCGTGATTCGTCATGTGTTAAAAAAAAACAACAACAACAACAAAAAACAAACAAACAAACAAGTTATCAGTGAAACTGATGAATGTCCCCCGTCACATACAATCTCGTTGGAGAGGAAATTATTTTAAACCAAAAAGCGTCGCACAACTTCAATATATACATTTTCACTGTAGCCAACAATCAAAAGCCAGGGTTGAATAGCGGCTGAGATATCGCGTGCACACTTTTGTGCTTCCAAGTGTCGCCAGACAAACAGACAAACGAACGGGTGGACCCGAATACTATAGTCCCCCGCTTCGCGCGCTACGCGGTGGCGGGGACTAACAAAGCACTACTGTTTCTTTTGTACACGCACTTGCCGTCATGAAAGCTCGTATCACAGAAATATGTGAGCATGTCAATATATGAAGCTTGTAGGTTATTCTGAACAAGTCGGGTTATGAAGTCCATGAGCAGACCAATCGTATTAAGAAAGCCCCACCAACGCAAAGCCGTCCCGACCCCCCCTCAACTCTCACCCCTTCCGCCACCCCTACCCACTCCCTCTTTAGTGCTCCAGGCAACACTCGCTGCTCTATCTCACCTTAATGCGATGTACGGGGGAATTCATTTGTACCCTAATAAGCAAGAGACCTTATACATGTTTCTTACGTTAACCAAACTTTTATTTTTTTGGCTCTTTTGCCGGAGAATAAATCATGGCTCATTAAGAGCAGGCGTCTGTATTTTTTCCTTAGAATGAGTCAGGAGGGATAATTTTTTCAGGTGTGTAATATCCTGATTATGACAGACCCTCCCCTGCCCTCCCACTCTCCCGGCAATCCGAAAAACACAATCTACCCCTTCCTATTGCCTTACTTCTTCCTTGACTGTGATGGGGGGGGGGGGCTGAGAGGTGGTATGTGTGTGTGGGGGGGGGGAGTGAGGGGTGATGTGGGTGTGTGCGTTAGGGGCGTAGAGAGGTGGTGTGTGAGGGGAATATAGTGAGGGTGGTGGGGGGGGGGGTGTTTACGGGAGGGGTGGGAGGTCGTGTGTGTGCGGGGGGGTGGGGCTGAGGGTTATGTGGGGTTTATGGGAGGGGTGTTTGAGAGGTGGTGTGTGAAGAGAGTGGAGTGAGGGTGATGGGGGGGGGGAGGTTTACGGGAGGGCTGGGAGGTCGCGTGTGTGTGTGTGTGTGTGTGTGTGTGTGTATTAGCGGCGTTGAGAGGTGGTGTGCGAGGGGAGTTTACGGGGGGGGGGGGGGGGGGGTTACGGGAGGGGTGGATGGGAGGTCTGGAAGGGGAGTGAGACTTGGTGCCAAAAATCTATGCTGGCCGGTAATTCGCATTAAATCGAGTTCAAAAATTTGGGTGGGGGGGGGGGGGGGAGATGATTGAGAAGACGGGAATCTCAGCATTTCTGCTTAATCACAAGTAATGTATCCTAATCCCCAATCCAGCTATTTCGGGAAAAGAACGTTTGATTTCAAAATGCCAGCGATGCCAAAACTTTGCTTCTATTCAAATTACACATTTTTGACTGGAAAGTGTTTTTTTTTTTTTCTTATTGCAATTAAAATATTATATAAGATTAAAATCGATTTATTTAATTCGACAAATGAAAGCTGAACAAAAATCTACAATTTTCAAACTACTCAGTTTTACTGAGTAAAATACATAACTGCACCTTATTATATACACATACGTCATCAATGTAAACAAAACACATACGATCTCACACAATCGCTGATGCTTCAACCCGATTGTGGAATATTTCGTGAACAGTTTGTGACGTCACAACAGGACTTCACCTCATTCCACCTAAAAAATAGCCTAATTAAGCTCAAACCCACATAAATAGCACGATCGCACACGAATCCACATGAACAGCACGATCGCACACGAATCCACATAAACAGCACGAATCGCACGTGAATACATAAAAATGACAAAAATAACTGCACGTGAACCTGCAGATACAACACGTGAATCCACACAAATAGCACGACTGCACGCGAATCCACATAAATAAATAATACGATCGCAGCAAGGTTCGCAGACATACCACATACGGAAGAAAGTTCCATAGACAGACAACAACGCAGACTTCTTGCCATTCCACCAGACCATTCCAAGGACTCGGGACTTGACCCAGTTTCAACCCAGCGTGCCAACAGACACCGGTCCGGGTCACTTCTATAAGAACAAATCGTTGTGGGCCAGAACGCCGCCGTCGATGTCACGGTGAGACACACCCAACCAACGGACGCCCTCCACACCCGGCAGCGACACTAAAGCCTAAACGATTGTATAAGAGAGAGCAACAAATTTCTATAACCTCGAAACAATTTTTATGTGATGTTAAAGAGAGCCTGAAGTTAATTTTAAAAATTGCATGCACTGCCCATGAACGGGTTAATTGCACTTACTGGGCCATGAACGGAGCCACTTGTATACATCAAAAACGAGCAGTGTATTAGTCCGCGTTGGATGAGGGTTGGGTGGGGGGGGGGGGGGCGTGGGGGGGGGAGAGGAGGGAGAGGGGTGGGGGAAGAGTACTCTTTATATTTACAGTCTACAAAGTTGTGGCAAGATTCACCTCTACACACACATCACCGCGGCCACTTTGTTCTGATGATATCCCTGATTTAAACTGCAGTGTTCCTGCTGCGTAATTCTCACCAGTTACCGATAAACCGTCACGTGACTGCACTGCGCGCCATCTAACGGCGACACTTCAGCATGACCAGTGAATCTACGTACTTGATAGCAGCAACAGCACTCGTACTGGGCACGTACTGGACCCGTGCTGGGCACGTACTGGACACGTACTGCATTTCGTGTGATCAGTCTGAGTTTTTAGTCTTAAAATATCATTGTCTAATATCGATTCTGGCCCAGTGCAGCAAGTTCATCAAAAATCAATCACTTGTAATGCCACAACTGCTATTTATCACGAGAGCAATAAATAGACAGACAGACATACAGACAGACAGACAGATAGACAGACAGACAGACAGACATACAGACAGACAGATAGATAGATAGATAGATAGATAGATAGATAGATAGATAGATAGATAGAGAGACAGAGCGAGAGAGAGAGAGAGACAGAGAACGCGAGTAAGAGAGAGAGAGACAGAGAGAGCCGGACAAAAGAAAAGAACTTCCAACAAAACAAAATCACAGTCTGCATGTCTGAATTTTCCTACAGACAATACTTGTACTGGGAGGTACAAACAAACCGGGCGTTCTTTTGTGGTGAACACATTTTTTAACTTGGCTGAAATGTGCGAGACACTTTGTCACTTGTTGATTTGCCTGAAATAACAATAAGGGAAGGTGAAGGTGACTTCTGCAGCGTAGTGTTGACCTTGACCCCGTCTACGTCATGGGTCGGCTTGGCCTTGACCTGAAGCGTGGCGATATTATAGACGCCCGGCTTACAGAAGCAAGCGTTCAAGGTCACGGTGGAAGTCTCGTGAGAGTTGACGGTGAGGCGCGAGACTTGCTGCCCGCTCCACAGGAACGAGCCCAGGTGGCGTGTCAGCTTCACTGGCGGTTGAGGTGGCGTCTCGGATTTCGTGGCGGTTGGAGTCGCATCATTCTCGCTGGCCTTGCCTCTACATGAACACAAAAAGAAACTGTCACCTTTAAAACTTTTCAGATCAAGCATTTACATTTAAGTCGAAGTCGGGGACCGTCTGAGGGTGGTGAGCTGCCTCAGGGACCGTATGAGGGTGGTGAGGTGGCGCTTGGATTATGTGAGGGGGCTCTCGTATCGTGTAAGGGCGTCTGGCGCGTCCGGGACTGTGTGAGGGGACGATCGGGTCGTGTGAGGGTGGTGAGCTGCCGCAGGGACCGTGTGAGGGCCCGTGTGAGGGTTCATACCGTGTAAGGGCGTGAGGCGCCTCCGGGACTGCGTGAGGGGCCAATTTGGACCACGCGAGGGCCCACCTGTCGCTCTGACCCGTATCCACGTCCACGCAAAGCTCCACTGCCGAGATGTTGCTACAGCGAACCTGCACCGGCACGCGGCACAACCTGCGACGAAAAACACGTGTGCTTCCTTATTAGTGGCATTGCACGTGTCTGTACTTCCACACTCGATCCCCAATGTCTCCTTTTCAGGTGCCTTCTAGTTCTGACTACCGAACTAGCTTATCTGATGTAATTCTCCCCCTCCTCCCACTTATTTGATGTAATTCTCCCCCGCCTCCCACTTATTTGATGTAATTCTCCCCCGCCTCCCACTTATTTGATGTAATTCTCCCCCGCCTCCCACTTATTTGATGTAATTCTCCCCCGCCTCCCACTTATTTGATGTAATTCTCCCCCGCCTCCCACTTATTTGATGTAATTCTCCCCCGCCTCCCACTTATTTGATGTAATTCTCCCCCGCCTCCCACTTATTTGATGTAATTCTCCCCCGCCTCCCACTTATTTGATGTAATTCTCCCCCTCCTACTACCAATTTGATGTAATTCTCCCCCTTCTACCACTTATCTGATGTAATTCTCCCCTCCTCCCACTTATTTGATGTAACTCTCCCCCTCCTACCAAAGCTTCAACAAAAACAATGATGCAAGAAAAACCTACGGATAACTCTAACCATAGAGGGCACAAAAATAACCAAACATTGATAACTCTGCGAATTAGGTTGGTCTAAAATGATTAGTCTCCCCCCCCCCCCTCACGGGGGTGTCGGGGGTGGGTACGGGGGGGGGGTGCCGTAGGGCACTTACCGGTGTCGTGAGAAGTCGTGGCAGATGGCGTGCTCATACAACAGCTGGTAGCGCAGCAGCTGTGACAGCTGCGCCTCGCTCGGCCCAGGCAGCGGAGTCAACTCGGGCTTCTTCAACAGCTGCACAGGCGGCTGCTCCAGCTGCTTCTACAACAAAGCACCACAACAGCTGCTCAAGCTGTTTGTAGAATGAAGTCCCTCGCACTTGCTTGTCGTCAGCTAAATGCCATCACGCGCCCATGCAGGCCAATGTCACCACGCGCCCGGAGTATGGACAACTCGCCATAATGCCAACTCGCCATACTCCCCTTTACCAACTCGCCATAAACCAAGTCGCCATAATTTCCGAAATGCTTACCAACTCGCCATAGGTCTTGCCAGCTCGCCATACTTTTCAAATCCCCTTTTGGCCTTGTATATATATTGGTTACAACCGAAAAATGGTGTGTAAAATACAAGAACTAAACAGAGTGTGCGTGTATAAGGAAATTGTTTACTATCGAAAGGGGGTTTTAAAAAGTAAGAAATAGAAGGAAAAACAAATTTATTTATCCAGATTTGTTGAACTGATTTCAAGACCAAAAATTTACCCCTTTTATACAGGACAATTGCACTGTGTCGTAGTGTGATTGGCCGGGTTACCCAGTGGCAGAGCTCTCTCTTCATTTCGCTAGTCTCATAGGTTAACTATGACTATGAACAATTGCAATCTCCCCCATTAACACTCCATTACAATTTAACTTAAAAAATAATTGAAATCTCTCCCATTAACACTCAACTGCAATTTCATTTCAAAAATAATTGCAATATCCCGCACTAGCACTCCATTGCTATTTCATTTCAAAAATAATTGCAATCTCTCCCGCTTATAGTGGGATTGTAATTTCATTTCAAGAACAATCACAATATCTCCCACTTATACTCCAGTGTATTTCCAACTAATTGCTTCTCTCCCGGTTTTACTGGATTACTTTCATGTAATTCAATTAAAGGAATTGCGATCCATTGTTGCTAAACTTAAAATGGTGTGTAAAACTGAAACAAAAAAAAACAAGAAAAAACTAAAAACATTAAGTTAAACATGCAAAAAAAAAAAGGGAAAGCATGAAATTAGACTTTAGTAAAAGAGGACATTCTCATGAAAATGGTGTGTAAAATGTAATTAAAAAAAGTATGGCGAGTTGGTATAAAAGTATGGCGAGTTGGTTTCCAGGTCGCCAAATGGCGAGTTGGATTTATGGCGAGATGTCCTGACACCCACGTGCCCATGTCATCACGCGCCCATGCAATCCCACGTCACCACGCGCTCATGTCACCACGCGCCCATGCAATCCCACGTCACCACGCGCCCATGTCACCACGCGCCCATGTCATCACGCGCCCATGTAGGCCCACGTCACCACGCGCCCATGCCATCACGCACCCATGCAGGCCCATGTCACCGCGAGCCCACGTCATCACGCGCCCATGTCACCACGCGCCCACGTAGGCCCACGTCATCACGCGCCCATGCTGGCCCACGTCACCACGTCACCACGCGCCATGTCACCATGCGCCCATGCAGGCCCACGTCATCACGCGCACACGTCACCACGCGCCTATGCAGGCAGCTAGTGATTTCGTTCCGTCATTTCTAGTCACTAGCTTCATGGATGAAAACAAAACATTCTAAGCGGAGTGGCTACTCGCACCAGCTACTCAACGTAATCACCAATTTTTTTCCGGCCCGCTTTCACGCAAACACAGACATCTCTAATACTTCCTGCAGTGCAAAAACAATCCTCGATTCTAAACTCACCCAAGCGGTTACAGCCAATATGACATGTGTTCAATAATATTCTTCACTCATACAAAACTACAGGAGTCATGTAGTAGTAGACTTTATTAGTCTGAACCCTTCTAAAGATGCTGCCAAGGGTCTTAGATTGAAAATAGAATTGAACTGGATTCAACGCTTGAGGACCGCTTTTCCAAGTGGGCTCAACTACATAGATGGATAGCCGTTTTCCCTATCATCGTGGGTATTAAAATGCTTAGCCTCGTCAATTATATCAAAACTACAGGATTCTGTCATTCAGTTGTCAAAAAATACGCAGCCAATTGAAATTGCTTGCAGTTCTTTTTTTTTTTTTCTTTTTTTTTTTTTTTTTTCTTTTTTTTTTGCACATGAACTGCATTGCTTCAGATTTCAAAGACCTACCACAAGGGATGGTGGACTGTACGTCATTTTGCCCAGTTCAGAAATGGTCACATGACTTTGGCCTTGCAAAACATAGCCTTGACCTTTGCCATCGTCACAACAGGCCTGAAACAAAAACCGTTTTAAATGACTGGAAATAACAAAAAACAACTAGGAACGTAAAAGCCAAACCATCTGGATTATTTTTTCAAAAATTTTATTTTTATGTTAAAAAAAACTGAAATAAAAATTGAAATTCCATGAAGAGCAAACTTCGAATAACAAAAGATACCTTCCACAAAACTATAAGGCTGATTCTGAGCTTATTGACGTCTTCTATGAGTTTGGTTTTGGAGGGTGGGGGAGGCCCATTGGGCACTAATGCTGCCTTCGGTGCCTCCACCTCGACGTCCTTGAACTTGACCGGATGCTGTGAGCGATAATACAGGTCGCTACATGGCGCCGTCGACATGTCCACCTACAACGCACAGACCACAAACGGCACGTGATCTCTCACCGATGCAGAAAATGTTCTTCACTCGCCCCATATCACTTGAAGAGTCTTATTCTATTCCACAAACGAAAAAAAATTATCAATTTTTTTTAACCAAAAAACAAAATTTCCAGGTGCCAAAACAAAAAAAAATCCAGCTCAAAAGCCTATTTGTCCAATGGGACGTTCACTTTGTGGTAACTGTCTACAACAAACACTAACGGGTTCTCTCTGAAAGTCGACCAGCCCGTCCCAGACTGATAATAACCCTACGTGACCTTCACCTGTGTGGACGAAAAAGACACAGTGGAGAGCAGCGCTGATCCTTCATTATCGCTCATCCCCGGCTTCCTCGTGGCCACAAAGCTCATCAGACTGCTCTCGCCGTGACTGACGTCCACAGAAGCTGTGCGGGAAAAACCAACGAGCATACACATCCAAAAAAAAAATATATATATATATATATATGCAAGCACAGACTAAGCTTTAGCACGTTGTGGGACATATATAAACATAAGCATTTTAAGCAAAGACTCTCAGAACTGGATTCTTGTATTAGCCATTTTTTAACAGCCTCTTTGCCAAGTTGAGCTGAAATCTATGAACTTATTTTCAGGAGTACCGGCCTAGCTTTACATAACAGCGTGCTCTTTTAAGCACCGGTGCTTACAGCTTGACGGTGGTAACAGGTGCTGAAGACTCCACGAGGAGCTGACCGTGGACACTTGCGTCAGGCGAAAACCCGCCCACTCCACATCCTACAAGCGTGTCAAACCAACTCATGAACGCGCACGTAAACATAAGCCAAAACCACTTAGGAAATTCACCGTCACGTGACACGATTCATTTTACCATCACGTGATATGATTGAATTCACCGTTACGAGACATGACGCGATTCACCGTCACGTGACATGACGCGATTCACCCGCCACGTGACATGATGTAATTTACCATTACATACTTTCAAGCGTATAACCTTCACTCTTCATTGCCATTCGTTTTCTCGGTTTTACATTGACAGTTCACAATTTGCCAACTCAAGTTTTTTACTCATTTTTATTTTTATTTTTTTCTTACTATTTTTATTTTTAGTTGTTTTTTTTTTTTTTTAGCTCACTCACGTTGTTGAGATTTTGCACGCCAAGTGACAAGTGAACGCTGTTAAGTCGCAAGTTATCACCAGTGTCACTACTACCCACAGCAGTGTCACCACAGCCAGCGACAGTGTCACTACAACCGCCGACAGTGTCAGTACAGCGTCGTGTCGCTAGCACGGACAGCATGACGGACGGGCGGACGTGTAGTTGCACCGTGTGATGCAACACGCGGTACCTATCAGCAAACACGCAAATTAATGTCATTATTTTTTAATTCTGTTAATGCACTTTTATGTTTGGACAAAAATAATTTATAAAAATAAATATTACCCTTTGTTTTTTTTTAAAACAAATTGACTAGAACGGATCAAGTACCTTAATTTATTCTTCGGATGTTTATCCACAGGTTCATAATAGAAAAGAAAATGCGCATCAAAATCACGTGTTAAATTCATCCCCGTTGTTATGCTACAGTCATTGAACTGCGACGGTGCGCGGAGCCACATGGCAACTGTTTGCGTTTCCCCCGGCAACAGAATATCCTTAGCCAGGGGCACCTTTTCCACAAAATGAATATCCGGTTTTGCCACTTGAATCTCACACTGGTTCAAATCACAGGCTACAGTCGGATAAAATCCAGACTCCCCTGTCCTGTTCTGATCCGGATTATGAGGTGAAGGAGTCCGCTCAAAAGTAAACACTTCGGGATTTGTGGATGCTATATATAAGTGAGTTAACGGCGCTTGGCCACAGTTTGTGAAGTCCACTAACACTCGCCGCACCTCTCCCTGCAGGAGACTGGACGGGAAATCACAGAAATGAACCTGAAATATTAACCATAATATGCTGCTACCTGACGAGTATTCTTTTCTTTTTCTTTCTTTTTTCGTTATTAGTTCAATCGCTGTTTTTTTTTTTTCTTCTTCTTTTTTTAAATAATTTTTCTACTTTATTTTAATTAGGGTTCGCAATCGATAACCAAAAAAAAGAAAGAAGTACGTCAGATGTGAATCTGTTGTCATAGGCGCGTGATAACCGGGATAAACAACGGTAGATGGGTGCATAATGTTTCAGAATACATAATAAGATACTCATGTAGTTAAGGGAAGAGAAGCTCTCGGGCCTGGGAGTTGGGAAGGAGCTCAGCATCAGTACGGGAGCAGAGGTGTTTTGTATCAGCAGTGGGGCAGGGGTATTTTGGTCCAGCAGCGGGGCAGGCGTGTTTTGGTTCGGCAGTGGAGCAGGGGTGTTTTGTATCAGCAGTGGGGCAGGGAAGTTTCGTACCAGCAGTGGGGTAGGCGTGTTCTGTATCAGCAGTGGAGCAGGGGTGTTTTGTATCAGCAGTGGGGCAGGGGTGTTTTGTATCAGCAGTGGAGGAGGGGTGTTTTGTACCAGCAGTGGGGCAGGGGTGTTTTGTATCAGCAGTGGAGCAGGGGTGTTTTGTATCAGCAGGGGGGCAGGGGTGTTTTGTATCAGCAGTGGAGGAGGGGTGTTTTGTACCAGCAGTGGGGCAGGGGTGTTTTGAACGTTTCGCATTTTCTCACCCCAGTCCTCCGCCAAAAAACAGGCGTGACTTTCAATCCATCTGGACAATTTATCATAAGCTTTCTCTCCGTCCATATTTTATCTTCCCCCCCCCCCCCCCCCTAAGACAACGATGAGTCATTAGCAACGCCCAAAGCACCTCTAATCGGGGCATGTGCGGAACGATGACCAGATCGAGCCTTCTGTCCGCGCCGTACATCCTCCCTGCCCTCGATTGGGGTGAGCTGTCCCCCGCCCCTCTCCTCCTCACCCCCCACCCAGTACCTCTAATCGGGGCATGTGCGGAACGATGACCAGATCGAGCCTTTTGTCTGCGCCGTACATCCTCTATGCCCGCGATGGGGGCGAGCTGTCCCCCGCGCCCCCCCCCACCCCCCACCCAGTACCTCTAATCGGGGCATGTGCGGAACGATGACCAGATCGAGCCTTCTGTCCGCGCCGTACATCCTCCCTGCCCTCGATTGGGGTGAGCTGCCCCCCCCCCCCACCACCCAGCCAGTACCTCTTATCGGGGCATGTGCGGAACGATGACCAGATCGAGCTTTCTGTCTGCGCCGTACATCCTCCCTGCCCTCGATGGGGGTGAGCTGTCCCCCGCACCCCCCCCCCCCCCCACCCAGTACCTCTAATCGGGGCATGTGCGGAACGATGACCAGATCGAGCCTTCTGTCTGCGCCGTACATCCTCCCTGCCCTCTCCAATTTTGTGTTGTTTAACCTTTACGCGAAAAAAAAAACCAAAACAAAGTGCAGTTAGAACTACCCACCTGCCCACATCAACGAGGCATTTTACTCCGTCTTCACGTACGGAGCTTTCAACTTATTCAAAGAGAATATTTCGATTTTTTAAAATTTTATCTACTGTGCTGTCGACACCTTTCTCCTCCACCCCCCCCCCCTCTCCCTCCACTCCTTCCCCGCTCCAGTCTAACGACAACAAAGAAACAAAGTTCACTTCCACTTTTAACTTGCACATGGCCCATTGTCACTGTTATTTTTTTCTAATCCCCTTTCCAGAAACAAAAGCATCGTATGAATTTATAGAATGATTTCAGAGAGATAACCTGGGTCCTTGGCACTCCAGGTTCAGCTTTCCCCGCACCGTAATACTGTTCACGAAGTTGGACTGGTTCTCCGCCTGGTGCTGGGCGCTGGTCCCCAGGTTATAGCCCACACCGGTCACGTGCAACTCGCCCGTTTGCGACGGTCGTAAAGTCAGATAAACCTTCCGTGTCAACAACAACAACAACAACGGTTAGTACTTGCCCTACCCACTGAAGCCGGAAATAGTCATTGTCCCAAACATATTCACAAAAACCCGACCTCGTCTTGCCTCAAATCTTCCAGCTACGACTGTGATTCAAATATATATATAATATATTGGAATATAGCACTGGAACAGCTGCACCCTAACGCACACAACCACACACAACAGAGCACTAGCACAGCTGTACCCTAACGCACACAACCACACACAACAGAGCATTGGAACAGCTCTACCCTAACCCACACAACCAACCACACCAGCAATCAATCAGCCGGCTCGTACACACTAATCAGAACCGCAGCGCTTCCTCCTGAACCAGAACACGCTGTACCTTCTTGTTTTCGCCACCCTGCAGGACGACTTCCGGAATGCTCTGTGTCTGTACAATATCTTCTGGTTTTGGAAGTGGATTCTACAAAATACCATCAAAATTCTGGATTCTACACAGAAGATGAACAGAACTAAAGCGGAGAAGCTTTCCCACTTAAGCCACGCCACAACAACAGTAAGTAAAGAATCTATAATTTATTTCATTTCTTAATACAGGCGGCTGTTACCTTGGAGACAGTGACTTCATTGGATACAAAATGCGCAGGCGTGTCCTCGTCGCCATAGTGAACCGGCAGAAATCTCCATAGCAACGACACGTTGCTTAGCACCAAAGATACTTTCAGTGGATTGACTAGATACACTTCAACAGATATAAGCTCTGAAACACCAATAAAAGCAAGTCGTTCAAACACGAATCAGTAACAAGGCCAATTATTTCCTCCCATACTACACAGATATAAGCCTCAATCATTCATGACAGAATTAAGCTCCTCTACAGCTTGCAATTTCATTGGTCAATTCAACTGAGATCCACTTAATTCAAACATGACTTCTGTATTCAACCTAATCGCTAATTCCAGCGTAACAGAAATAAGGGGCAATCTGAGAATACGGATGCCAACCACCGACCTCCTATCACAGCTAAGGGGTGGTTCGTATTCGCAGTGGAGTTCGTATAGCACTGTACGGAAGGATGGTACGTGAGCGGCAGTGACCCATGCCGCGACACGAGCACTAGTTCCTCCAGCGTCCGCCAGGTGTCGTTCTGCGCCTCGTCGCTCGCGTACGTCGTAGATGAAGCCGCCAATCTGCCCTCTGGTGTCCAAAATAAAATAAGACATCACACTACCACTCACTCACTCATCACTCTACATAACATGTCGAGCTTTCTGTTTTAATTACTCGTTATTAATTCCTATTTCTTCTTCTTCTTCTTATTATTATTATTATTATTATTATTTTCTATCACATATTCTTCAATAAATGACTGCATCTCCGATGCTTTATAAAAGAATTATTATGTTTAAAAAAACGTGATTTTTCGCCTGTACAATGCACTCTTATCTGTTTGTAAAAACACGGGAACACATTAACGAATGCAGATCAATCCAATGATTATTTTTTAACAGAACATCACCTTTGTCATGACGTCATCTGCGAGGACTAGAGCTATCCAATGACTTACCTCTGACAGAATGGGGATGACAGCACACCGCCTTAGTCGTGACGTCATCCACGAGGAAAAGAGCTATCCGTTGACTTACCTTTGACAGAATGGGGATGATAGCACAGCACCTTGGTCGTGACGTCATGCACGAGGAACAGAGCTATCCAATGACTTACCTCTGACAGAATGGGGATGACAGCACAGCACCTTGGTCGTGACGTCATCCACGAGGAACAGAGCTATCCGTTGACTTACCTTCGACAGAATGGGGATGACAGCACAGCACCTTGGTCGTGACGTCATCCACGAGGAACAGAGCTATCCAATGACTTAACTTCGACAGAATGGGGACCTTGGTCGTGACGTCATCCACGAGGAACAGAGCTATCCGTTGACTTACCTTCGACAGAATGGGGATGACAGCACAGCACCTTGGTCGTCACGTCATCCACGAGGAACAGAGCTATCCAATGACTTACTTTGGCAGAATGGGGATGACAGCACATCACCTTTGTCGTGACGTCATCCAGGAGGAACAGAGCTATCCAATGACTTACCTCTGACAGAATGAGGGTGACAGCACAGCACCTTGGTCGTGACGTCATCCACGAGGAACAGAGCTATCCAATGACTTACCTCTGACAGAATGAGGGTGACAGAACATGCCCTTTGTCGTGACGTCATCTATGAGGAACAGAGCTATCCAATGACTTACGTTTGACAGAATGAGGGTGACAGCACAGCACCTTGGTCGTGACGTCATCCACGAGGAATAGAGCTATAAAATGACTTACGTTTGACAGAATGAGGGTGACAGCACAGCACCTTGGTCGTGACGTCGACCAGGAGGAACTGAGCTATCCAATGACTTACCTCTGACAGAATGAGGGTGACAGCACAGCACCTTGGTCGTGACGTCATCCAGGAGGAACAGAGCTATCCAATGACTTACCTCTGACAGAATGAGGGTGACAGCACAGCACCTTGGTCGTGACGTCATCCACGAGGAACAGAGCTATCCAATGACTTACGTTTGACAGAATGAGGGTGACAGCACAGCACCTTCGTCGTGTTGCCGTCTACAAGGGGCAGGGGCAGCTGTGGCAGCTCTTTACCCGTGCAATTCTTCTGGGATTCCAGTTGCTACACACATACATACATGACCTAATTGTGTATTCAAAAGCAATCACATTTCATAAAACATCGTATTTTTTCAGACACAATACATAATTAAAAAAAGAAGCTTGCTAAACTAAATAAAATTCACCCAGTGTTACCAAACAGAAGTCTATTGGTGGCACCTGTAAGAGCCCGATCTTATTCGCATTTCAATCATCATATGTATAAAGCAGAGCATATCAACAGATTACCTTAAATATGAAAAGATACTCTCTGAGGAAGACATTCTGCTGCGGAAGCGGCTGCTTTGAGCCACCGGACAGCAGGTGCTTGAAGGCCAGGGTGGCGTTCTCCAGCTGCTTCAGGCTGGACGATTGCCTGCCGATGGTGAAGTTAATGTGGTCCTGCAATCGACAACGGCGTCAACCCATTACACAGATCATGACTGCGTGGCTGCAGATCACGTGACTACAGAACGCGTGGCTAGTCCACGTGACTACAAACCGCTTGGCTACATACCACGTGACTACAAACCACTTGGCTACAGACCGCGTGGCTACAGACCACGTGACTACAGAACGCGTGGCTAGTCCACGTGGCTACAGACCACGTGACTACTAACCGCCTGGCTACAGACCGCGTGACTACAAACGGCTTGGCTAGACCACGCGACTACAGACCGCACATCAAGCGTATTAATATTTATTTCTGCATATGTTACGTACATTTCATAATTCTATCTGTTAAAGGAATCCTGGCGTAAAACTAGCTTTGAAACATGTACAACATAAGTATCTTTATTTATTTACTTATGTGTTTTGATAGCGCGGTTACCTCTGCGAGTGACCAGCCCTTGCCCTTGTACGTCTGCAGCGCTTGTGCGTATGCTCTCATGGCGTGCCGCCGCTGTAACATAACGCAAAATGACTTGCCAATCCCCGACACTCTCCCGTCAAAGTCCGCCAGTATCTCTGCCCTACCTCCCCCCCCCCCCCACTCCCGCCCCATCCTCTCTTCACCTGCTCCGTCCTGCTGAAGCGGTGGCCCGCCTGTATATCTGCCCGACACCCCCCTACCCCCCTACTTGCCCCGCCTTGTTGAAGCGGTGGACCTCTGCCCTAAAACCCCACCCTATCTTTACCTGCCCCGCCTTGCTGAAGCGGTGGGACGCCAGCAGCTCTGCCCCCCCCCCAAACCTCCTTACCTGCCCCGCGTTGTTGAAGCGATGGCCCGCTACCATCTACCCCCCCCCCCCCCCTCCGTCCTCCAAGACCTGCTTACATGCCCCGCCTGGCTAAAGCGGTGGCCCGCCAGAATCTACCCCCCTCCACCCTTACCTGCCCCGCCTTCCTGAAGCGGTGGCCCGCCAGCATCTACCCCCTCCCCCCTATCCCTCCCCCCTCCCTCCTTACCTGCCCCGCCTTCCTGAAGCGGTGGCCCGCCAGTATCTAAACCGACCCCCCCCCTCCCTCCTTACCTGTCCCGCCTTGCTGAAGCGGTGGCCCGCCAGTATCTAAATCGATCCCGCCCTCCCCTCCCCCCTTACCTGCCCCGCCTTGCTGAAGCGGTGGCCCGCCAGTATCTACCCCCCCTCCCTCCTCCCCTCCCTCCTTACCTGCCCCGCCTTGCTGAAGCGGTGGTCCGCCAGTATCTACCCCCCCTCCCTCCTCACCTGCCCGGCCTTGCTGAAGCGGTGGCCCGCCAGTATCTACCCCCTCCCGCTCCTTACCTGTCCCGCCTTGCTGAAGCGGTGGCCCGCCAGTATCTATCCCCCCCCCCTCCCCGCTCCCTCCTTACCTGCCTGGCCTTGCCAAAGCGGTGGCCCGCCAGTATCTACCCCCCCCCTCCCTCCTTACCTGCCCCGCCTTCCTGAAGCGGTGACCCGCCAGTATCTACCCCCTTCCCCCTCCTTCCTTACCTGCCCCGCCTTCCTGAAGCGGTGGCCCGCCAATATCTACCCCCTTCCCCCTCCCTCCTTACCTGCCCCGCCTTCCTGAAGCGGTGACCCGCCAGTATCTACCCCCTTCCCCCTCCCTCCTTACCTGCCCGGCCTTGCTGAAGCGGTGGCCCGCCAGTATCATATGGAAGGAGTACTTCCTGGGCATGGGCACCTTGAGTTTGAGGAAGCAGTGCGCCGCTTGTTCCAGCAACAATGCGCTACGCAAATCAGATTCCTGCAGCAAACACAAACAAATCAGATTCCTACATCAAACACAAACAAATCAGATTCCTGCATCAAACACAAACAAGTGATTTCTATATTTTTTTCCCACTTTAGTCTTCTTTGGTATACAAATGTCTATATATATATATATATATATATATATATATATATATATATATATATATATATATATATATATATACATATATATATATATATATATATATATATATATATATATATATATATCAAACAATACACGCATTAACTTTCTTTCGAAGAACGGACAAAATCTTAGAAAACGATTCTTATGGAGTCCGTTCACAACATTTCGTCAACACTCAGTCTGTGATTTGGAACGCAAGTCGGCCATCAAAATGTCCCGAATAATGACCTCATACATCGCCCTCGTACCACACCCCCTCCGTAACAGACTAACAGCTGTGCATTTTGTGACACTACATGGGCAGGGGAAGCAGTGATACCTCACACGTCATCTTGTGCCACTACATGGGCAGGGGAAGCAGTGATACCTCACACGTCATCTTGTGACATTACAGGGGCAGTGGAGGAAGTGATACCTCACACGTCATCTTGTGACACTACAAGGGCAGGGGAAGCAGTGATATCTCACACGTCATCTTGTGACATTACATGGGCAGGGGAAGCAGTGATACCTCACACGTCATCTTGTGACACTACAAGGGCAGGGGAAGCAGTGATACCTCACACGTCATCTTGTGACACTACAAGGGCAGGGGAAGCAGTAATGCCTCACACGTCATCTTGTGACACTACAAGGGCAGGGGAAGCAGTGATACCTCACACGTCATCTTGTGACACTACAGGGGCAGTGGAAGCAGTGACACCTCACACGTCATCTTGTGACACTACATGGGCAGTGGAGGAAGTGATACCTCACACGTCATCTTGTGACACTACAGGGGCAGGGGAAGCAGTGATACCTTACACGTCATCTTGTGACACTACATGGGCAGTGGAAGCAGTGATACCTCACACGTCATCTTGTGACACTACATGGGCAGTGGAGGAAGTGATACCTCACACGTCATCTTGTGACACTACAGGGGCAGGGGAAGCAGTGATACCTCACACGTCATCTTGTGACACTACATGGGCAGGGGAAGCAGTGATACCTCACACGTCATCTTGTGACACTACAGGGGTAGTGGAAGCAGTGACACCTCACACGTCATCTTGTGACATGGGCAGGGGAAGCAGTGATACCTCACACGTCATCTTGTGACACTATAGGGGCAGTGGAAGCAGTGATACCTCACACGTCATCTTGTGACACTACATGGGCAGGGGAAGCAGTGATACCTCACACGTCATCTTGTGACACTACAGGGGTAGTGGAAGCAGTGATACCTCACACGTCATCTTGTGACATGGGCAGGGGAAGCAGTGATACCTCACACGTCATCTTGTGACATTACATGGGCAGGGGAAGCAGTGATACCTAACACGTCATCTTGTGACACTACAGGAGCAGGGGAAGCAGTGATACCTCACACGTCATCTTGTGACATTACATGGGCAGGGGAAGCAGTGATACCTCACACGTCATCTTGTGACACTACATGGGCAGGGGAAGCAGTGATACCTCACACGTCATCTTGATGAACTGCGCCGCCGCCTCGTTGTACAGGTGCTTGCTCTTGAGAGCTTCGCAGTTAAGCAATGTGGTGCGCGTCGCGAAATTCGGCAGTCTGAAAAAACAAAAACAAATTAGTATCGACCACAAGCATGGCCAATGGAACGGGTTTGCTCCGGAAGCAGGGCAGAGATAAAACCTGTAGCTGTAACCAATCGCTGGAGGCAATCTAATACGTAACAATTCAGAGACATCCAAAATAAGGCCCAGTCCTGAGGCACATACAGACTTGAAGTCAGGGGTGTATACAGACTAGAAGTCAGGGGCATATACAGACTAGAAGTCAGGAGTATATACAGACTAGAAGTCAGGGGTGTATACAGACTAGAAGTCAGGGGTGTATACAGACTAGAAGTCAGGGGCATATACAGACTAGAAGTCAGGGGTGTATACAGACTAGAAGTCAGGGGAATATACAGACTAGAAGTCAGGGGCATATACATACTAGAAGTCAGGGGCATATACAGACTAGAAGTCAGGGGTGTATACAGACTAGAAGTCAGGGGCATATACAGACTAGAAGTCAGGGGCATATACAGACTAGAAGTCAGGGGTGTATACAGACTAGAAGTCAGGGGTGTATACAGACTAGAAGTCAGGGGCATATACAGACTAGAAGTCAGGGGTGTATACAGACTAGAAGTCAGGGGAATATACAGACTAGAAGTCAGGGGCATATACATACTAGAAGTCAGGGGCATATACAGACTAGAAGTCAGGGGCATATACAGACTAGAAGTCAGGGGTGTATACAGACTAGAAGTCAGGGGCATATACAGACTAGAAGTCAGGGGCATATACAGACTAGAAGTCAGGGGTGTATACAGACTAGAAGTCAGGGGTGTATACAGACTAGAAGTCAGGGGCATATACAGACTAGAAGTCAGGGGTGTATACAGACTAGAAGTCAGGGGTGTATACAGACTAGAAGTCAGGGGCATATTCAGACTAGAAGTCAGGGGTATATACAGTCTAGGGAATCCCCCCCCCCACCAAATTCACATTTATTCTGATGTTAAATTATAGGGACGCTATCCACAGAATAACCACCCGCCAATCTCTTTTATATACAAATACTTATTTCCCGAAGGAAACCAAAGTAAATATTTTGTGACCTGCTGCTCAAACACCCCTCACTCCTCCACCTCCCCCCTCCGAACCAAAGCCCCCCCCCCCCCCTCGGAGAGGGCACTGACTTGCACGTGGTCTTGTACGTGGTCATGGCCGAGTCCATGTAGTGTGTGGGGTACTGACGCTGACTCGTGCTGCCCTGCATCACGACAGACCTCCCCGCCCCCCCGCCCCACATACTCGGAGAGGTCACTGACTTGCACGTGGTCTTGTACGTGGTCATGGCTGAGTCCATGTAGTGTGTGGGGTACTGACGCTGACTCGCGCTGCCCTGCATCACGATCGACCCCCCCCCCAACCCACCCCACACCTTCCCCCCACCCCCCCCCCCCCCATGCTCGGAGAGGGCACTGACTTGCACGTGGTCTTGTATGTGGTCATGGCTGAGTCCATGTAGTGTGTGGGGTACTGACGCTGACTCGTGCTGCCCTGCATCACGACCTCCCCCCCCCCCCCACCCACCCCACACCTCCCCCCCCCCCCCCCCCATGCTCGGAGAGGGCACTGACTTGCATGTGGTCTTGTATGTGGTCATGGCTGAGTCCATGTAGTGCGTGGGGTACTGACGCTGACTCGCGCTGCCCTGCATCACGATCGACCCCCCCCCCCACCCACCCCACACCTTCCCCCCACCCCCCCCCCCCATGCTCGGAGAGGGCACTGACTTGCACGTGGTCTTGTATGTGGTCATGGCTGAGTCCATGTAGTGCGTGGGGTACTGACGCTGACTCGCGCTGCCCTGCATCAAGATCGACATCGCCGCCATCTCCTGCATTCATTATTTAAAATTTACAATTTTTTAAATATACAGATATTTTTATTCTTTAAATGATGCTCTTTATGTTTTATTTCATTTTTTTTTTAAATTTTTCCACTAAAAGATGAAACAATCCCAGAGAAAACTACCCACATAAAAACAAACCCCAAACGAAATCAATACTCGATATGTTGGTCTGATTCAATTCTTTTTTCGTCCCATCGTTTCTGATGTTACTTGGCGCTATCCATTAGTTTATGGTACTAGACCGTACAGAACGAGTTTGTTTCCAAAAATTCTGTTCATAAATGGACGAGGAATCGGGTGAATTAATGGACTATCGGTTGGCTAAAGACTGCCCTCGCAGGATACTTATGTACTGAACAACAGTACCGAGCCGATGACACAAGAGTACGGTTCGCAATCGGTGACCGAAAAACGGTCACCGACCGGAACTATCCGTGTCCGAAACCAACACATGGGTTATTTTGGTCAGCTGAGTCACAAAAACAAGTACGATAAGGGTTCCACCCGCAGTCATTTAACACACCATTCCTTTGCTCCACCTTTCACCTTATTGTACATCATTTGAGAGCCACAGAATCAACACGAGTGTTAGATGTGTCAGCACAGGCGCATGTCACATGGGTCAATCGAACACGGGCCGGTATCGCATGACATATTAAAGAACCCAACCGAAACTAGTCTTCAAAATTAATCCTTTGCTTTCAATCCGACTGCACAATTTATCATAACATTTTCCCCCGAGATCACCCACAAAAAAAATCCTCGGTGACCAAAACCCAAATATTTTGCCCAAAAAATCTAAATATATAAAAAAATTATTATAATTTATGTTTTCTTAAAAAAAACATGGCACCATGGCTCCAGCAAAGTGCAGCCAGGCATGGTCATTGTTGAAGTCTCGCTTGCACTGGTGGTAGGTCTGGTAAGCCATCTCGTACAGGTGGAACATGAAGGAGAGGTCAGCCAGCCGCCTCAGCTGCATTTCCGGTGCTTCCGGTGTGTACCTACGTCACAAAAATCAACACAACCTTCTGACGTATAACCCCCTCCACAGTAACCAAAATGTTATCATTTAGTTTATGTGTCTATATATTTATTTTTATTTTTTTTTTTTTATTTATTTTTTTTTTTTTTTGCTATTTTTTTAAATAGGGTCAAAGGTTATACTCTAAGCCATTCATGTTTTTTAACACACGGTTTCAGTTGAAAAATTAACCATAAAATCAGCTTGAGAGGGCAGTTACACGACATTGGCCTACTGTACAGAAGAGGGCTTCTTCTGTACAATGGCCTACTTATCAAGCGTAATGATAGTCCGCATCACCGTCCCCTTTTTATATATTTTTTATTATTTATTTATTTTTCACTTACACGACATTGGGCCGCTCGATGTTTTGGTTTTGCGGCAGGGGTTTGTTTCCGGTGAACCATTTCTTGGCTCCCGTGATGAACGATCGCCCCATGCCTTTCTTCGTCGACACCTGAAACAAAAACGACCAAGCTCGTGCATACACTGATGAACAAAACAGAAGCATATGAAACTGTCTTCAACATAGGAAGGTCAAAAACCGATCACAACCAAACAACTGGACAAGTTACACAAAATACATGCATATACATAACCACCTGGCGGTCGTTGGACAGCAAAACATTTGGTCGGACCAGCAGGGTTTTATTCAGTACGACAACCAAGCACAGAACGGACATGTGTTCTTCCCACTCACCTGGTCAATACATAACCAATTGGCAGTCGTCGGACAGCAAACCACTTTTTTTCTCAGTTTGATCTCCCTCTTTTTTTATTATTATTATTTTTTTTTCTTGTTTTCCCACTCACCTGGTCATTGAGAATCCTCAACGTTCGCTCCGCCCACGGAATCAGGCCGCGAACGATGAATTCGTGTGTGAATATCCTCAGCCTGTCGTGGTCGCTGAGCGACAGGCAGCAGCCTCTCTCTGACGCCGCCTCCACGCCAACGGGCGCCGCTGATTGGCTCTCACTGCTCACGTGATCCGCCACGTGATTCTCGACTGGTTCCCCGTCCGAGCGGCTGGGATCCTCCGCCAGTGGGTGGTCCATACTAGACAGCATCGTGCTCTCTGAAGCGTTCAACATATTTTCTATTTTTAGACACCACCTTCTTGCATTTGTGTACTTTTCATCAGCCATTGGCCACAAAGAAAAAGTATCAAAAAATACTTTAAAAAAAACACACATCGAAAAATACGAACTTCTTTGTCTCACCTTCGTTGGCTTCTATGGCGGCATCCACCGGAGACACTGGACTTAATTTCTCCTCAGTTTCGTCCTAATCAACAAAAAATTGCACACTTCTATTTAAAACCCACACATTTTTTTTTCGGCTGATGAAATTTAAACACACCCTCGTTAAAGTACATACTCCAACAAAACTAAAGAACCGTAAGGGTTCTGCATGCTTCAGTTATTATTACTTTTCCGCGGTGGGACAGCGTTCAAGATGTGGTTCTTGGGGAGGGTGTGAGGGGTACGGCTCACGGGCACTGCTAACCTGAGGGTATTACTGGGCTGAGCTTGTAGGGGTTTTAATGGGGAGGGGGTTGGGGGGGCGATCATGAGCATTGCTCAACTCGGGGTATTACTGGACTGAGGTTGTAGGGGTTTTAATGGGGAGGGGGTGGGGGGGGGTACCGATGCGGACACTGCGCACCTGGGGGTATTGCTGGGCTGAGGTTGTAGGGGTTTTAAAGAAGAGGGGCTGGAAGGTACCGATCGCCTGCACTGCTCAGCTCGGGGTATTACTGGGCTGCGGTTGTAGGAGTTTTAATGGGCAGGGGGTGGGGGGGGGGGTTACCAATCACGGACACTGCTCACCTGGGGGGCATTACTGGGCTGCACGAACTGGCTCCAGGGGTCGGGTATGCTGGTGGTGGTAGCCATGTCCTCGGTGGAGCCCGGCACCCTGGAGTTGATCTGCAGCAGGTGACAGTTGTTCGTCCCGTACGTGCTCTTCATCGATTGGTAGGTAGCCTCAGCTCTGCCGCAGCAAGGAAAACAAATCAAAAAAACATCGCAAGTGAATTAATTTTTCTGTACCAATTCGTGGAGCACAGGTGGGGAGGGGGGGGGTCTGGTGGGTGGGGGGGGGGGGGGAGGTCAATCATGAAGCACATCTACTAAACCGACAGCGCTTTTTAATTATTTACTTTAGGTAAAAGAATATGTAAGAAATTTTACGTAGATCTGGCACGAATTTTTATGTTTGCATTCCGATGTATCTTAATTATTTCTAATGTATCGCAAAAGGCCAACTGATGTTGAAACCGCTTTATTACTGCACCAAACATGAAAACGTGTCTTAATTTTTACAGGAAATGAGAGCAAAAATGATCTTGTTGTGGAGCGTTAAGCTTCCCTACCTTTTGACAAAAGCAATACCCCTCGGACGGTAAATGACACCTGCCGGCGGAGGATGTTGGAGGTGGGGGGGGGGAAACAAAATTAAAACTGACGAAAAGGCAGGATTCTAAAATCTCACTTAAAATTTGAAACGGAAGAACGCAAGAAGAAAAACGATTTTAGGATCAACAGAAATTTGTTGTAGTTCTGTGGGTTTTAATTTTCTCGACCTTTTAAACAAAATGGTACTGGGAGCTTCTCCCGTCTCACCTAACTGCAACAAAGCCGTTCCCAATTTCTTAAACAAAGGTCTTTTCCTGAAGCAATGTTATAACTTCGGGAACACACAGCTTCACCACTGATGATAGGAAAGTCTGTGTATCTCAAATTTCATTTTCACTATAATAAAATGCCATCGCAACTTATATCGGTCTACAGAAACAAAAATCAGACAAATACACCTATCCACAGGTAAAATTGTCAGCATTCCCAGGAATTTGTGAAGACCTTACAAAAACACCTGGACACGCCTCAAATCCAACAAATAGTGGAACACACACACAAACTGGCCAGCAACAGAACCCCCCCCCCCCCCACTCTCTCCGATCCTCACTCATTGCAACACCCAAAAGGTTAGATCGTAGTCACGGCTCCTGGCCTACACAACGCGCCCATGCCTTACTTTTTCTCGCTCTCGGCGACGACGTCATGCAGGAGCACGTAGTAGCGCAGGATGTTGGGGCAGAACCACCGGGGCAGCTTGTTGGGCTGTTGGTGCTGCTGCTGGTGTTGCTGCTTGGTGAGCTTGCTGAACTGATCCATGCAGTCCGCGTGCGACGAGGACACGACAAAGATACCTGTGTGCTGGCGTTAAGGTCTTTGTATTTATTTTTAAGATTTTAAAGTGAATAAGATTTGGCCAAGTGTGGACATGCAGGCAGCATAACAAAATGCATTTTTTTAAATTTGCCTATATAAATAATATCAGACTTAACGATGTGTGACTCAGTGATATCTCACTTAACGATATGTCACACAATGATATTTCTCTTACTGATACGTTACTCAGTAACCCTTAATGAATGTCACTCAGTGGTATCACACTTAACGCTAGGTCACTCAGTGACATCTCACTTAGTGATATGTTACCAAGTGATATTTCACTTAAAGATAAGTCACTGAGTAACCCTTACTGATATGTCACTCAGTGCAAGGGATATTGAAAAAGAAAAAAATGTTTATTGCTGTATGTAAAAAATCCCAAAAAAAAATCAGCTGTTGATTTGTTTGACCTTGAATATAAAAAAAAGAACCAAAAAAAATGAGCTTAACTTTTTTTATATTTCAATAATGATATAAATCATCTGATTTAAATTATACCAGCCCTGCCTTTCGGCGACCTTCTTTGATAAGTTGATCGCACGTTTCGCATCATTTACCTTTAAGACATGCAAACCAAAATTCGTGGCCAGCTGCGTGACCTACTCTAAAATGTTGGTCGCCGGGCCATAGGTTGGTCACCAGAGGTAAAACTGGTTGTCACGAGCGGTCGCAAAATCTCAAATTGCAATAGTGCCTTGTCTTTAGACCAAAAAGGGCATTACTTTTTTAATTCCTTGATAAGTGGTAACCCACTGTATTCACTTTATAGCAGATGCAGCTGGAACAAATGTCAGTCTCCTGCTTACAATGAATAGCCAGTTCCACATTTGAGACCAATACCCTAACCAAGTAAGCAAAGAATCACTTGCTCTTAGCACAAACTGATCAAGCTGAAAACCAACGATCAACTTTTCCCAGTTGAGAAATGACATCAACACGAAAGAGCAGGGCTTTACGTTAACTTTTTTCGGCACCTCCCCGGTGGAGCAAGTAGATTTTAAATCTACCTGCCCCATCAGCACTATTGCCTGCCCCACCTTTTGTCTCTTCTGTTTGACATTTTTTAAAGTTTTTAATTTTGATAATTTTACATATTATTTTTCGATTATTGTATCACAAATGACACGACTATATATATGCGCGAGTCCACCAGGCACAGTACAGCACCCATATAGAAAATGACAACGTGCCAGTGGCTAGTATGTAAGGTGCAGCTTGCGGACACCGATCAATAACTACAGTCGCCCACTTGACAAGTATGTTGTTAAGGATTACAACACGCTACGTCCCCCCAAACGGATCTACCTGCCAGGTGGGGCGATAATTGGGCGAGTCTACATGCCCCACCAGGCCTTTCACCTGCCATGGCAGGTGGGGCAGTCGTTGATGTAAAGCCCTGATTTAGAGGACGCCGAGATCGACACAAATACTGCGAGAATAACGAGGATACAAGCCAGATGATGCTTGAGGAACTCGTGATCTGATGGAAAGAGCACCTCCAGGAAGCACTCTCTGTACGCCTCAAACCATGGGCACGTTGCTGCAAAGGAAAAAGTCGACATAATCAAATGAATAATATCACAACACTTGCCTAACATTTCCATGCTTTTATCTAATCTCAATTGTTCTGACTGCAATACAAAAGAACTTTTAAATCAGCCGGTAGTCGCTGTTTGTGAAAATTTTAAGATAAATATACATTTGCCCTTTTTTCAATTAACCACTTAATCACTTAATCACTTAACCACTGAGCTGCAGATCATAACTCCCGTGTGTCGTGACGTCACATTTGCTGAGATCGAAGTTGGCCGGTAGCGCATTGGCCACGGCGTCGTTCAGCATCTTGCGCGCCAGTGTTGGCTGTGGCGGTCCACTATTCATGTCCTTCATCGTCAGCTTTAAATTACGCACTGTGTGGGCGATATTACCAGGATCTCTTACTACAGCTGAAAAACAAAAATGTCATTGTCTATGGACAGTTCAAAGCTTGCAATTTCACATTATTAATTTAATACAATAAGACAGCCACTCGCACTTCTGATTGGCTCCATATAAATCTCGACATTCAGTTTCGCTTCCAGCACTTGGCATTTTTGGACTACTTTATCACTGTTGGCAGCACACTTTAAATATTTTGACACCAAGAAAAGTGCCTGTATCCAGTGCTTAAAGAGAAATATCTTTCTGCGAATACTAATCTGAAAAGTTAACGCTGCTTCTGTTTTCCTTTTTTCTCCTTTTTTCTTTCTTTACCTTTTTTTTTTTTTTTTTTTTTTTTGCTAACATAAAGAAGGAAACATTTATCAAATTCCATTTGCCATTGATATTTCCAGTGATGAGGGGAGTCGAGATCGCCTTGCATTATTATAGCGTCGTCTTGCATTATCAGAGGGTCGTATAATGAGCGAATGGTACGATGCAAAATGCAATCATCAATAAAAATAGGTGCTGAAACCTAAACACAGTCGTTAATAAAGCCTAAACAGTGAACCGAGAAAGGTACGTTGCGGAACTCCTGACACCCCTTACGCTGGTTAGGATGTGACGTCATCCAAGAACTTTTTGTGTTTAACAATGAATAACATAAAAGATGTTCTAATAAATACGTATATTTGTCTATTACAACTGACACGTTTCATAACATAGTGTTTGCTCTATCTAGATTGTATTATCGCCCAAAAGTTCAATTTATTTACCTTTCGACCGATTTACCTTGCTGATCTCGTAGTCTTTTGCTGTAACCGAAATTTGTATTTTGCCCACATTTTTGCGGAGAGTGATAAAAGTGTGTTTAACCCAGTCCCACCCCCTCAACAATTTTGTTGCTAGAGAAAATCTCTCGCAGCTGATCTATTCTTGTGACGTCGGTGTGTTGGAAAGAACTGCAGCTGATAATCAGAAATAATTGCAACTGTTCATAAGCCAAATAACACTTTGAGTGTTTCGAATAAAATGCGCAAGAATATTGAATTTTGACTGCGTGAGAACCGGGTAAAAAAATTAAAGAAACACATACAAGGAGAGAAACATAAAATTGAACAGTACATCGTAATTGGCAAAACTGAAAATGTGTTCTTTTAATGCGAGAACAGCGTTTGCGGCGGTTGTTCGATGTTTATTTACAAACTTTAAGCCATGCCATTCACTATTACATTCTTATTATGGGTCATAATAATTTTCATCAGCCAACCGACGAGTTTGCAAATTACCAATTACGATGTGCTGGTCAATTTGAATGTTCCTTGCCTTGTACAAGTAAAAGAAATACAGCAAAAAACAGCTCAAGATCGGAACATAATAGAAATAGAAACTTCAAACTATTTGTTAAAACTTTTAAAGAATTTTTAAAATAGCAGGTTTGTAAGAAACACAATTGCTCTTTGTTGCAAGAGAAATCTGACATTTAGACGACAACTCTCTATCGCAGAATTTTTGCACATTTTATTCGAAACGCCCAAAGTGTGATTCGGCTTATAGCGACACCCTCCAAAACTATGAACAGATTAACTTGTCACTTCGTTTAACACAAAGAAGCTTACCTTCCGCTGTCAACCTACAAAAGGGTTGCATCAATTCAACGAAAGAAAGATTGTTCTTTCTGCAGAGAAGCTCCGCATCGTGGCTGCACAGCACAGCTACTTGTGGCGAAAATGCATCTTGGAAAAATTCGACTGGGCTTTGATTACAGTCCGCCATTATATTAGCCGTCCTTACTGTCAGTTACGTGTATTTAAAGCCTGATCTAGTTTTTATAAATCATTCCGGTCTCTTACTGTCCAATTAGTAGATATTTCATTTTTTATTAGTGGACGAACTCCTCTTCCTGTTTGTTTCATACCGATACATAAATCAAAACAGACGTGTTATCCCGAAATTACATTTTGCTTTCGATTTAGCCTTTCTTCGAGTCACCCCTCTTTTGGTAGTTTGTCAGTTATGTGTATCATGATATAAAAGCTCATCTAACTGGTGTAAACATTGATAAAAAGACACCAAAACTTTAAAGTTTAATCATTTATCCTCAAATTGCTTTTGCAGTTTTTATGGTTGTCATTAGTTAATGCTGTGTAAAAAAAGAAAAGACAAACAAACAAACAAACAAACAAACGCATCTTTAACAGTGTTGTAAATTTGAAGACGTGACATTATGTCAGTAAAATTTTTTCTCAATAAATAACAAGCTAACCTTGGATCAGTTAATTCCACTTCAAGACTGATTGCTGTCAAAAGGTTAATTAGAAGAGCATATAATCAAAGGATAGATATCAAATACGAGTATTTTACACGAGTTTTGGTATATTTCCTTTAAATTACATCCTTGTAGATGGGCTATAGCATTCTGGAATCTGTATGCACTTCAAAGGTGTATACACATATCACGATTTGGTGGGTTATAACTGAGAAGTTTTCTTGTTATTTTATATTTCATATTACATTATTTAATACTCTATTTATACAGCAGCTTAAACAGATTTAACAGATCTAACTGAGAACCATATTCAATTGTGTTTAGTAAAGCTCGATTATTTTTGTTCCTACAGCGACTTTAATTAATTTAACAAAGCAAATTTTATTTGTGCCAGCAATTGAGACAGATTTAGCTCTGATATTAAAGTCATTGATCAGTGCAAATACATATGGATCACTAGCACCCACACCCGTATCCCCAAACAGTTAAAATTAATCGCCCTGTGTCTTCTTTTTCAATTTTGGTCTGAAAAAGCTGTTAGTTATGCGCATTTGAAATCGCGATATAACACTGTAATGTTATGCTCGTTCAGTTTCCAGATTTTGCTACCAGTTACGCCAGGAATGCTTACGAAGCCTGTCTTATAATCACGTACCAAAACCAAAAAAAAAAACAAAAAACAAAAAACAAAACAAAACAAAAAACACTTAGAAGTTATTATCAGATTCAAATTAGAAATGTTGCTATTTCTCCTTTGAACTGGTTGCATCCTTGTTTGCACTAGTCTAAAGTATTTAATTTCTTAATACTCATTTTTATGAGTAAAATATCTTGTAGAAGTAGAAGCCATCACTATGGAGTTTCCAAAGTATTTACATTGCTTATCGCGATCCATAATAAAAAATTCTTTGGAACACACAGCACCACATGGGTACCCTTACCAGGTGCCCATTGCTATGTTTACAATGCCTATCAACTAACCTACCAACCAGCGCACGCTGCAGTTCCTATCACGTGATCGAGCCACACCCATCTAATCGTACAGACGATCCCAAATAGCTCATATCCATTAAGCGCTGGCTTGCAGCTGTGCCCACGCCGAGGTGGTTCAATCAAGGTTGTATCTGTGCACTCATTCCCATGCATTTTACTAGAACATGCGTTGTTTTTTTCGTGCTTTGATGGAAAAATGGCTTCAAATTTTTGTTTTAAAACTGTAAAAGAACTGCAAAATTATCTGAGAGAGAGGGGGGTTTCAGTCGCTAATTTTCAAAAGGCAAAATTAATAGAATTATGTGAAGGTGCCTATGAAATCGGGTTACAAATCGACCCCGATGGATTAATTGAGGATAGAGACGTTGTTATCCGATCTAAACTAGAAACACACGATAAAATTAAATTATCAAATCCCGAATTAGTTAAGGGCACAAACGATATTTCCATTCTGCCTCCTTTGATGATATTTGACTTGTACAATTATCTGAAAACGAACGAAGATTTTGACCACGCAAGGTTGACTACGCAAGGTTGCGAAACTATTACAAAATGGAGGGATATCAGATGTTCAAGTATAGATTTGTAAAGGAGGTTGTAGCTGGCGCTTTTACAGAACATAGGGAATACTTTTTTGTTACTGCCAAAGTGAAGCCGCGAACCAATGAAAAAGACCCAATCACTAAGCTGCCCTACTACAAGACTTGGATTATTTTCACAAAAGCAAACACGGAGGGATCAATTATTTCTGCTCTATGCACTTGTAAAGGTGGGATGGATGGGTTTTGCAGGCATGTGGTGGCAGTAATTTTTGAACTTATAGATTTTAGAAACGACGGTCAAAGACAGAGTGTGACATCTGGGAAATGCCAGTGGGTATGTAGGGGTGGGGCCGAACCAACTTCAGTGCATATTGAGAATATATCAGTTGACCTTATCGGAGACACCATTCAACAACACCCTACAGAGGAAGCATATAACCCCATGCCCGAGGAGGTACCTTTACCGTCTCTTTCCTCATTTATGGCAGGTATAAATGACAATATCCCTGACGCATGCGTGCTAGATACCTATCGGATTAGACCTACACGTGACATACAGACACATGCAAGTTTTATACGCCTTTCGAAAAAATATCACAGTACTTAGAAGAAAGGGGATATTACTGTGCATGTGATCCGTGCTTTTCCGAAGTAAGCGAGGTATTATCGTATTCCTCGGAAGACATTTCTGATATTGAGATTGCAACAAGAAACCAGCACCAAAATCCTCTTTGGCACCAAATGAGGTATGCCGCCTCAAAAATCAAGGATATTTTACAATCCAAGGATATGAGCAGAACCGCCATAACGCTGTTAGAGGGTTCATCGCTTCATGAAGAAAACTTACCAAAAGCAGGCCAGTTTGGAAGACGTTCTGAACCAGTAGCTCGGAAAATTTTTCTCCGTGGTCACAAATTTCAACACCAAAAATGTTCCTTGCAAGAAACGGGCATCTACATAAGCCACAGTCATCCCTATATAGGTGCCAGTCAAGACGGAGTAGTGCATTGTGGCGCAACGGACGCACCCATGAAAAAAGGAATTTAAGTCCCTTCAAATTAGGAACTCCCGTATACCTAAAACAGCACTCGTCATTGCGCAAAACTTCCCGCGCGAAATTTGCTCTCCGTAATTTCAAAGATGTTTTGTCACTTAAGGGAAAACTATGACTGCAATTTGCACATTCCGCCATTGGCTCCGTAATTTTAAAAATGTCTTCTTGAGTGCTTTTATTTTTTTTCGGAAGTTTCATGTTTTTCGCTCAGAGGAGAACCTGCAGACAGGGAAAGCAAAGTCTCGGCGGCACACATTTTACTCAATTTTGGTGCTCTTGTCGGTTCAAATCGACGTTTAGGTGCTTGTCTACCAGTGTCCTTAGACATGCCAGAAAGCTCTGCTGACTTGTGGTCAGCCCTGATTGGGTTTGGGTGTTCTCTAATTGGGCCAAATCCGCCAACGAAATGTCGCGAACATACATATCTTTGTTTCGTAATATTGATTTTATATTGAACTGGGAGTGAGGTCTGTTGCAAGCTCTTATCCATTGCAAGCACTTTTCCTTCTGAGTTTTTGGTTTTGGAAAGGGAATAAAGTATACATTTTCCATGTCTTCCCGGAAGGCTTTACCGTAATGCTTAGAATTTTTATAATAGCGCGAATCACTGTTACAAGTTCCCCATGAACATCGGTATATTCGAGAAGATGCCTTTTGTTTGAGTAATGAATTGATTTTTTCCTTGTTTTGAAATTCCATTTTTAAAATAAAGTATCCCAGAAATATATCTTAATAAAATTTGATTGTTTTGTCCTCTGCTTTAGTTAAAACTGAGGCCATAGGAATAAAAAAAACATCCTCTCCCGATTTCTTTCCATAGAAAACACAGCTATCTTGGATCACTGTTTGTACCACCGCCATGTGCGTTTTGGCCTTGCGGTTAGCTTAATGGATCAGGGCTATTGATGGGCAGTGGGTGGGTACAATTCGAGTGATGGCTTCTACGTCTACAAGATATTTTACTCATAAAGATGAGTATTAAGAAATTAAGTACTTCAGTTTTAATTTCGAAAGTATCAGCTTGTAGACTACGAAGCCATCACTATGGGAGACTAGAACTGGCGGTGGGAATTGAATACCCAATGCATACGGACTGGTTGACATACCGTCTACAAGACACTATGCCATACACAAGGCAGAAATAAAAAAAACAAACTCAATTTCTTCTTTTAATTTCAGCGGAGTTTCACCGCGTACTGTCCATTCAATAACAATTAACATTATGCACTGGGGTTACACTGCAAAATGCATATTGTTAACACACTTAGTTCGATGAACTGAAGTTATCATACTAGTGTCCCCCACCCCCTCTTTTGCAAAAAAGAGGAGAGTGTGAAAACACGAAGCAATTTACTAGCACTGCTGCCGATCCAACACAGCAGCATATTGTACCATGTGCAAAACCGCTATGTCCAAAAACAAGACCATGGTACAATTGCACTGCCTGGGGCCGGCAAGGCAACAGTCACGTGATAGCCAAACTGCCAAACTGTTGCTTCAGAGCGGAGCTGCTCCCCACGCCACAATCTACTTAGCGGTCTTCTTTTTCTTGTAAGCTTTCTTTCCACCAGAAAGCTGGGGAGTCCTGCAAGAGGGAGAAGCATTATGAATCATCGATTCAGCAGCAACATATGGTCCAAGACTAATTAGACAATGTATCCGTAGTCAACTCTTGCAGATAATGCTTAAAAAACGTGTTTGGAGAGATCCAACAGCCCACTCGCAACAACTCACACATCGAGATGCCATTAGAGGCCCGTAACGAATACGCTACATGTCTAACCTGATGAGCCTTGACCGATAAACGCTTCTGAATTACATCTTCCGGTTCCTTAATTATATCATCATATGCTAACAAAATAGTTTTCTTGATATAATTAGAAATAGACGCTTTCGACAAATCGTCCATTACGCTTCGCAGGAAAGATATAAACAGACGGCGCTGTAACATGCTGCGATAGGTAGCCGACCGTTTTACGTACGCTCGTAACGTAACAGGGAGACGGGGCATAGCGACGTCGTGTCGACGCCACCACGTGACCGAAATCCAGGCAAGGCTGGTATTACAATCTGCTCAAACTTACCCAAGCCTTTAGTAACAAGGTGTGTCTTGCCCAAAAAGACGGTAGTGGCTTCAAAACCATTGCACTGAGTAACGGAGTTTTGCAAGGCATGTATTTCTCCGCGGCGCTTACCCGACGCCAACGCCACGAGAAACACGCACGATAGGGTGAGTAATTTGTTAGAAATGACCGACTGATGGAAGAGCGGCGATGTGAGATACTTCAAAACCAAGGACAAATCCCAGGCCAGCACTGTCCTATCCGCAATAGGTCGGTCTGTTGAAAAGAATTAACCAAATCCGACAATACCTTCGAAGATAACCCGATGTCCTCTTTAAAATAAACGTAAGAGCCGAGCAATAAGTCAAAATCGACCAAACCGAAACCCTTCTGACCTCGAACAAATACAAAAAAGTCAGCCACTGCGACCACTGTGGCAGCCACGGGATCGATTCCACTATCCATACACATGACTCGAACAAACGCCAATGCGACAAGTATATCTTGGGTAGTGGAATCCTTGTGAATGCTGTCCATTTTCTGCGAGAACCATTTGGATTTCAAGAAGGAAAACCAATGCACCAGATTTTGAGGAAACTGAGGATTTGGATGATAATACTCAAAGTGAGGCTGCCACAGACTGCCATACTCCAGGGGAACGAGAAGACTCATGACGCACGGTAACCGCATCAACAAAGGAAACCAAGACAGTTCTGGAAGATCGGGAGCTAACAAGAGTAGACGCCGAGGCAAACAGCACCTGCGCTGGCCAATGATACAGCAATGCATCGATCGCTATTGCTACTACACCCGGACACGGAGACATGTACGCCGGAAGATGATTATTGAGACGATTTGCAAATTGATCGATCTGAGGTGGCCCCACGGTGACTGTGAGACAATCCAATGAAACTCGTAGTCTGCTAAAGCCCACTCTGCGTGAACGACCTGGACGCTTAATCGTCGAGAACATTCAGAATGCCCGCGATGTGAGACGGTTGAATGACAAATTGGGAATCCCGAGCAAATAATAAGACCTCCTTGGTGAGACGGGACAACTTGGGTGAGCGAGTGCCGCCCTTCTTGGACAAATACGACACCACAGTCTGATTGTCTATAAAGAACTGAACTACGTGACCATCGAGAAATGTTCGAAGAGTTTGACAAGCTATCAAGACCGCTTTCATCTCTAAAACATTGATATGCAATCGTTGTTCGTGGCTTGACCAACAACGATTAAATTGGAACTTATTAAATTATGGAAGCATGAAATGTCTCCTGTTATAACTCAAATAGTGAACTTATTCCTTGAAGGTGCAGATGTTCCTGTTCCTCTAAAAACGCAGTTATTCGTCCACCATTGAAAAAGTCGTCTCTCGATCCGAACAATTTTAAAATTTTCAGACCGGTTTCAAATCTGCCCTTTCTTGGAAAAGTCATTGAAAAAGTAGTTGCAGAGAGATACCTTCTGGAACACTCACTACTAAGTCAGAGACAGTCGGTATATAAGGTATATACTCGACAGAGACTGCCGACTTGCCGAACGGTAGGGCAAGAAACCAATAATTTTGATCCGCCACTGTAAATGCGAGAAAGAGACGAGCCTATTGATACATGGAAATGTGTAAATATCCACCGACACCGCCCACAGGCCCTGTGTTAGAGTGGCCTTGATCAATTGAGGAGTATCCATCGTAAACGACGTGAGATATAAGAAACGGTTGAGCTGCGACAAGTCTCTGACAAGACGAACTCCTCCCCCCACCCCACTTTTTGGGAACGACAAGACACAACTGAAAAACACTGGTGTGCCTAGCGGCATCTTTTCTATGGCTTTCTTTACTAACAAATCGTGAACCATCATTTGTAACGCACGTTGTTTTCCCTGATCGTGATCGTACGTTGTAACTAAAGAAGGATTGGGAAGCCTGGCAAGCGGTGGCAAAATTTGGCACCCCGACGTGTCCCTTACAAACGGTAGAGGATAACCCCAACGCAACCACCGAACTACATTTTGGGAGCTCCCAAAGCCTGCCAATCTGGCCAAAAAGTCTTTAGCCTTCAACCTCAGGACACATCTGCGTTCAATTTGCGACACTAACCAACCGATTCTTCGTAAAAACCGAAAGTGTCTGGCAGAGATCGTCGTGCGATCCGTGCCGGATACCTTAATAGGTTTGCTACCTCTGCTTAGAAGTGGCAGCCTGCTTTTTTGAGTCAAGTTTGTTTTTTTAGCTGAGGCGTCGACACTGGAGCGGAGTCCTGCCTATTCCGTGGCGTATCTGCAGGTAGAGAAGTAGTATGACGCTGCTTCGCTGGAACGGCTCTTGGTGAAAGTGCTTTGCGCATCAAGGCATCTTGCGAGCGCACGCGTGCCGCCTCAATGATACTCTTGAGTAGCTCTGGCGGAAACAAGTCCGACTGATAGTCTATGGGAGCGAACCGCAGCTTCCTCTGATCTTCTGCCCTTATGTCCGGCAACACCTGATCCCTACGCAAAATGACCAAGGATGACAGCAAATAGGTGTTTAACTTCAATAAGTCCGACGATACTGCCACTATTGAGTCAAACACACGATCAAACAGTACATTGATGCCAGGGTCGACGAACTTCCGAAGCGCTTGAAACACTGCATCTTGAAAAGACAAGGTACGCATTGCCTTCCTGACCACCTTCTCCAAAAATCGACAGTCGCGCTCCGCTAATGGTGCACCTGAGTCGGAACTGATCTTGGGTAGCCAGATCACCATATCCTTGGGATACACCAGCGACTGAATGGGTAGACCACCATCATTAGACTGAAAAGACGTCTTCATATGTAACACCTTCGATGGTAACAAACGTCACCAAGGACGTGGGCGAGCCTGCCGCATTGACTGTAGCTCTTCCATGCGTGTCTGTAGAACGTTAGCTACGCATGGAGCTGTGGACAACGGCATAAAATCCTCACGCTGCTAAACCGGGCGACCGACCTGCGGCTGCAAAGTCACTAGCGACGTTGAGGAATTATCAGCAATAAATCGGAAAATATCTCTGAACGGGTAATCGGCAGATGATGTCTCATCCCACTCTTCCGGCGACAGAACCATTTCAGGCGGTGTGGGAGTACGTACTGGTCTGAAAGACGTAAACTCCTCTCGTGGCGAATGTTGATACGCTATGGGTTGCGCATTATTTGATACTGTAGCCTGCGACAGGGCAAGAGCCGCTGGTCGTGTCAGGGCTACCGTGAGCGATGCCGTCGCAGTAACGACCAGAGACTGAGAAACTTCCGGTTGAACCTGTTCCTGTTCGCTGAACAAAGGCTGCTCCTCTTCCCCCCACAAGGAGTTCTCCTGTGCATGGCGCAACGTATCAGGGTGTAAGTTCAGACTCAATGCAAATTTCTCCACTAACACATTTCTAACCGCCGTGGAAATTGTACCGTTTAAGTCCACGGTGGCAGGCAATTGCTGCGTCAATGATACCTCTGGCACCACAGTAGTATCAGTCATAATATCCGTGTGCAGCAGTACGTGCAAAAAGGATTGAACGGGAGCCTGCAGTGCAGGCGTCTCAGTCACTAACGCCGTTCCAATGGGAGACGTAACATCCCTGTTGCGGAATAAGTCACTGTTGGTCAGAATCCGCAGACTGTACCAGCGGTAGCGGAACAATCTTAGGATTCAGTTTCTGTGCTTGCAAAACATCCTGAGTATCCGCATCCGATGTCACCGCGGTCGGCAAAACCAGAGGAGAAAGGGCTTGCAGTGACCCCGATGATCTGTCACTCTTGGAGCGCTTGCGAACCCTATTTCTAACCCTTGCGGATCCTTGCTGCTGCTGTATAAAGGCGAACATAGAGTCGTCCAAATGTGCTCACTGGTCCCAACGGCTTTCTAAAGTACATGGTTGAATGCTCCAGGGGATCGCCAGTACGTTTGATGTGTGCACATTCTGGCATTTGCAGCGACTCTACAATCAGAACATCACCAGCATAAAATAACTGTTGCGACGAAATGTGCATAAACCAGCATACATTAATGATAAAAGACAAACAAAGGAATGTTATAACCATTAAGCTGTTTTATTTTCTTACATAGACATAGTCGTAAACAGAACTAGTGTTTGCAAAACGCTGTCATCAATCCGCTGAAAACATGCCTCAGGAACACAGCAAGCCGTTGCAGACAAATTCCTAAGCACACGGAGTTGCTGCAACTTCGATCTATCCACTAAGGCAGTGGGTGGCAATCGGATCCGTGATCATAGTGAGTCGGTGACAAATTTGTCTTTAAAAATAATCATGCCGTTTGCAATGGCACCTTATATGTTTAGTGCAATGGCATCTTGTGTTTATATATGTATTGGTGTTGTGTGTTTCGTCACTTGTGCAGGCATATGTATTTGTGTGATGTGTTTGTGGGTGTCAGTCATATCACCACATCTTATTATTTGGTTAGCGTTTACAGTAGGTTTGGTAAATCCCCCTTTACAAGGAACTCATATAACTTTTGGGCTATGCAAATTTCAATATAATTATCCAATGTTTCAATATTAGAGGCGGTCGCAACCCAGCAAAACTCTGGACAATATTTGAATTCTTAAAACATAAGAAGGCTTCAATATATTTACTTCAAGAAACGCACACTGAAGAAACTGACCTAGTACGTTGGGAAAATACATGGGGATTGGGTGATGTTTTCCTAAACTGTGGTACCACCAGAAGTGCAGGTCAAGCAATTCTGTCCACTGAGAAACTAGATACTTTAGAGCACAAAATATTAATGCGTGGTAGAATGCAGCTTCTGAAACTGAAAAAAGCAGACAGAATCATAACAATTATAAACATTTACGGACCAAATCATGAAGTAGATAGAATGACTTTCTTTACAAACCTAGATATTTTGCTAAGCAATTTAGATTATGGTGATGACATTATCTTAGGAGGTAACTTTAATGTCCTTTTAGACAGCCATATCGATAAAAAGGGGGGTCTCCATGGAACGTCACAAAGCCAACTATATCTTAAAGCGTTAATTGAAAAATATGATTTTATAGATATCTGGAGACACCAAAATAAAGGAATACGCAGATATACCTGGTCCCAGAAACAGCCACATATTATGTGCAGACTTGATTACTTTTTAATTAAACGAACAAGCATAACTTTAGTAGAAAACGTCCAGATTATAAATAGTATTAAGAGTGATCATTCTATTGTTCAGCTGAAAATGTCGATAGATAAACACAAAAGGGGACCCGGGTTTTGGAAATTAAACACGAGCATTGTTAAAGAAGAGAAATACAGTAGCGATATCAAAAATTTGATTGAGCGCGTTTGGAATGAGCCAAATAATTTCAGTAGCGTCCTGGTCAAATTCGATTGGCTTAAATATCACATTAGACTTTATTCTATAGAATATTGTAAAAAGAGGGCAAAAACCAAACGCAAGAAACAGCAAATGCTTAGCGATAAACTGGAGTTACTAGACATAAAAATATGTAATGGCAGTGCTACGGATGCCGAAATCGGTGAATACGAACGGGTAAAACAAGAGTTAGAACTCTTTGAAGAAGAAAAGTCAAGGGGATCTTGGCTGAGATCAAGACTAAATTATATAGAAGAAAATGAAAAAAGCAATTCCTATTTCTCAGATATGTCCAAGACTTCATACGAAAAAAAGACTATCTCTAAACTTTGCATAAAACATAATCAAGAAGTGACTGACCCCAAAAAAATACTTCAGCTTCTGGAAGAGTTTTATGAAAACCTGTACTCTTCAAGTCTTAAAGAAGAAAATAACCTTGAGTTCATTAATCAAAACGTAGCGACAGACAGACATTTAACAGAAGATCAAAAACTAGCTTGTGAAGGCGATCTAAGTGTAAATGAGTGTTTGGAAGCTTTAAAATGTTTTAAATCAAATAAATCGCCGGGATGTGATGGCATACCTGCTGAGTTTTATAAAGAATTCTGGACTTCCATTGGTCCCAAATTGGATTTTTATCAATGTCACAACGTAGAGGAGTTCTAACTTTATTTGAAAAGAAAGGTAAAGACTTTACAAAAATAAAGAATTGGAGACCTGTTAGCTTACTAAACACTGACTATAAGATTCTCACAAAAACCCTTGCCAGGAGACTTGAAAAAGTAATATCATTTATCATACACCCTGATCAGAGTGGCTTCGTCAAAAATAGGTTTGTTGGTGAAAGTGTGCGTTTCATTGAAGACCTTATTGAACATTGTGATCGTGTAGAAGAACCCGGTATATTAATTCAGCTCGATTTTGAAAAGGCATTTGATTCTATTGAATGGCCTTTCATGTTTTCAGTTTTGAGGGAATTTAACTTTGGTCCAGACCTTATTTCTCTAGTCAAAGTTTGTTACACTGATATTTATAGCTGCGTAATCAATAACGGGTTTGCATCTAAGTGGTTCAATCTTAGCAGAGGAGTTAGGCAAGGGTGTGGTCTATCGGGTTTGCTGTTTATTCTTTGTGCAGATGTAATGGGGGATAAAATCAGAAACAACACAGAAATTGAAGGGATAAAAATTGGTAAAGATGTAAATAAGTTAAAACAATTTGCAGACGATTGTACGTGCTTGCTCAAAACTATTCCATCTGTATATACTTTAATTGAAACACTGCGGGGTTTCTCAGAATTGTCCGGTTTGAAATTGAATACGGACAAGTCTATTCTGGTCTTTTTGGGTCCCTGGAGATACAAAGATTTTAATGTCCTTAATATGCCAGTTAAAAGAGATTCTTTTAATATGCTTGGCATTCAAATTGGCAGAGGCGACAAAGATAAGCATTATATAAATTTCAGACAGAAACTTGATAAAATGGTCCAAATTTTTAAAATTTGGTGCCAAAGGGACATCAGTATTGTTGGGAAAATATATATCTCTAAAACTTTCGGCATCTCTAACCTTATCTATTCTATGTCAATAACTGAAATCGAACATAGCTTTGAAAAAAAAATACAACAGGAGATAAACTGCTTTGTTTGGAATTACAAACCGCCGAAAGTTAAGCATACTGCGACAATAGCCAATTTTGACAAAGGGGGTCTAAGAAGCATTGATGTTGGGTGCCAACTAAAGGCTTTACGTATTCAGTGGCTATGGCGGATAGTAGAAGGTAACAGTTGGAACCAGTATGCGCAACAATATTTTACTCCTATTGGTGGATTCAATTTTTTATTGAGATGTGACTATGATACTTCGAAATTACCATATATTCCTATGTTTTACAAGCGAATGTTAAATTTTGCAAAAGAGATTTTTATATTCAATGATTGTGCTAAGATAATATGGAACAATTGTAAAATAGTAGTGGGCGGGAAAAGCCTATTTCTTAAAGAATGGTTTGAGAAGGGAATAGTTTTTATTCATGACCTATGTAAAAGAAATGGTAGTTTCCTTTCATATACCGAATTTGTAGAACGCTACCATGTCAAGACAAACTTTTTGAGGTACTTAGGGGTAATAAGTGCTATTAAAAATAGCGGATTAAAATCTGAGGTAATAGGTACTCCCAGGCCAGTCGTAAATTTTGAAAGCAAATCTTTAACCTAATAAGCGGAAAAATGATTGATATTTCTAAAGCCAAAAGTAGGATATTCTACGATGAATTTTTAAAGACTATCACTCAAGCACCTGCTTCGTTAGGAATGTGGTCATTAGAAGAAGGCTTAGATGAGGGCGCAATTTATGGTAGTCTACCATTGTGTAGAAAAGCCATAAAAGAGCCTAAGATATTAGCCCTTCAGTTTAAAATTGTCCATAATATTGTAAACATTGGAAGTAATCTAAAAAAATGGAAAATCGGAGACAGTGAACTTTGTGAATTCTGTAATTCGAATACTACTGATACAATAGTGCATGCACTTATTGAATGCCAAGTAACGAAAACGTGGCTCGAAAAGTTATTTAAATGTATAGATCCCAGAAATCTGATTTTGGAAAATATTACTAAACCAGAATTTTTGTTTGGAGCTACAGATCCCGCCATGAACATGATGTTATTACTTATTAAAAAATATGTTTTTTATATCAGAACATATAAAAAAAACTTATCAGCAGTCTTTTGTCTGCTGCAAATTTCAGTAACAAATACCGCCAATTTCCGCATCTAGTTGGGCAAAGCGAAAATTTAGAACAAAACGGCGTTGAATCCTGAAAGTAAAAGCGTCTTAACTCCAACTTGAGAAAATGTTGTGACTGACGCTTTAATTGTTTTATGTGGGTTGTGATTGTCTGTAAATGATGGCATAAATGAGACTGTAGTATATTTGGGTAAGAGTAAGTGATGTGGTGCTCATTATGTGGCGTTTTCTGTTGTCCAGAGATTTTTGTGTACGTTTACCTGTTTTATTTGTAAAAAAAAAATAATAATAATAAAAATAAATAAAAAACAAAAAAAAATAGTGAGTCGGTGGCAATTCGACCCGTGAGTACAATGAGTCGGTGGCACTCCGAGTCGGTGGCACTCCAAGTCGTTGGCACTCCTACCCGTTCACAGTAGACGCGATCCGAGTAACAGGAGATTTTTCTCAGTGATTACCATATAATTATATTGTTTGTTTGGTTGTAGATTCACTGACAATTCCTAACCCATGTGCTTACATCAAGCATACTGATGACCCGCATTCACGATGTACTGCCTGCCTGCGTCGCTGGGGAATTCCACCATGCACATAGGGAAACCGTTGCGACCAGTGTGCACATCTGGACGATTATAAAAAGGTCGAAAGCGTTCCAAGATTGACAAGTCATCTGCTTTCGCCGATTACGCTTCCTACTGCCGTGAGATCGGATACAAATGCACAGGGATCGAGACATCCGAGGAAACTCAATGCTAAAGCGCTTCCGTTGCCACTTGAGGAATTTGTGGTATCGACACCGGGTGTTTACATTATCGATCCCGGTCAGGTAGATGTGACGTCACCCATGGGAACTTCTGTTGTAAATGCGACGCCTGCTTTACAGGCCCTCATTCAATCGGTGTTACACCCTCGTTGATCTATGATTTTTAGCTGGAGACAAATACAGTTCCTCACGAAGTGTCTGTCCAACAGTTACCTACTACTTCGGAGGAATACAATTCAGTGGGAAGAGGCGACTATCAACCTTTCGGCAGCAGAGTTCCCTTTTAAAACTTTTAAAGACATTCTGAAATTCACTGCGGATAACTCGTCTGCCTCGCTGACGACATCGTAGCCGCAGGTTAGTCCACCATCCTTTCTCTTTGCGGCTCAGTCTCAACCATTGCTACGGGAGGGCAGATTCCTGTGTGCCAAATGTTTTACATGCAGGTATGGACGAACTGGTCTCAGTTACTGCCTTCAAAAGTTTTGCACATGAAGGCGTTGGGTTACCAATCAAATGATGGGGTTTTATCAATTCATCCACTTGCGTAACCCAGAGACATGGCACTGTGGCTTCCGAAGGTTAATTCCAATTCCAGTGTGCCATAAGCTAAACGTGACTGTCGATATCTGGAGGAGGTCTCCAGGAACAGCCTACGCACACTTTCCGTGCCAATGCTTTGTTGGTCGTGTGTTCGATTCTTGGTGGCCGCATCCTCGGAAATGCATATATACTGTCGTCACTCTTATTCTTCGCCGGGATCAAGTTCTACCGCAATCGGTCAGGATGCAAGAAAACTTCGCTTTGCTCCTATTGACAGGCAATCCTACTTATTCCCTCCAGAATTTTGAAAAACGGGATTGAAGCGGCACGGGTTAAATAACAAGACGCATTGATACGCAAGGCTTTAACACCGTGCACCTCGCAATCGAAGCAGCGATACTCGACCATCTGCCGAGGCAGGTTGCCGGATCATCGGATACGGTGGCGTGCGCTCACCGACGTTGTCTCGCCTCACCAAGCAGGTCCTATTGATTGCTCATGATTGTGTTTTTTTCGTTGAACCCTCTCAAATTGCATGCAGTCTGAATGTTCTCCCCGACTTAGCTTTTGGATGGGCCAGGATGTTCATACCGAGCGGATTAAAGGATTGTAAGTTTCACTGGATTGCCTCGCAGTTTCCATGGGGTACTCCGCAGGTCGATCTCTTTGCCAGTCGTATCAACCATTGTGTTCCTGTGTACATGTCTCCGATCTTCCAGAACTGTCTTGGTGGTTAAGGCTCGTCTTCCAATGCCCCTGTAGTATGGCAGTCTGCGTCAACCTACTGGGAACATTATCACCTGAATTCTCAGTTGTTTCGACTGAAACTTTGGTGCGTCAATTTTCCTACGTGCAATCTAAGGGTTTCCCTCAGTGAGTAATGCGGAGAATGGGCAGAATTCATAAAGACTCCACGAACAAAGTGTACTTGTCACATTGGCGATTGTTCGAGTCATGGTGTCTTAATAGGGGTATCGATCCTGTAGCAGCGACGATAGATGCAGTGGGCGACTTTTGTCTTTATTTGTTCGAGGTCGGAAAGGTGTTTGTTAGATCGATTATGAAGTACCACTCGTCTCTCACATTTATTTTGAAGCGAGCATCGGGTTATGATTTGTCCTCGTGTGAGGTGTTGTTGGATTTGCTTAGGTCATTTCAGTTAGAACGGCTGACAGGACAGTGTTGCCTTGGCATTTGTCACTGGTTTTGAAGTATCTCACATCGCCACTTTTTCATCATTCTATCATCTCAGACAAGCTTCTTGCCTTAAAGTGCGTATTTCTCGTGGCGTTTGCGTCTGGCAAGCGGCGGAGTGATGTGCACGCGTTGCAAAACTCTGTTAGTCAGGTCAATGATTCATGGGGAGCGGTAGTCCTACAACCATTACCGTCTTTTTGGACAAGATGCAGATTGCGACAAAAGGCTTAGGTACGTTTAAGCAAATTGTGACACTTGCCAGGTGTGAGGTCACATATCGGTATCGACACAGCGTTGTTATGCCCCATCTCCCTGCTACACTTGTGTAATAAACGTCGGGGACTTATCACAGCACGTTAGAGCGTCGTCTATTTAAACCTTTCATACGTAGTATTATGGTACATCTTTCCAGAGAGTCTATTCCTAATTATATCAAGAAAACTATATTGTTAGCATGATATAATTAAAGAAACTGAACATTCAATTCAACATCTATTGTCAATTAAAGCTCATCAGGTCAGACATGTAGCGCTCTCCTCACCTAATGCTAATTTTGTGTCGATGTACAATTCACTACGATTTGGCTATAGGACCTCGCCAAACACGTTTATTAAGCATTATTTGCAATTACCATCTGCTGTGGTGAATAATTTGATTAGACTTGGCCATTAGACTTGGCCTGTTTGTTGTTGTTGAATCAGTGATTCATAATAGCCCTTCTTGCAGTCCTCCCCCACCGTCCACCTGAAAGAAGCCTTACAAGAAAAAAGGCCGCTAAATAGGCTTTGGGTTGAGGCACAGGTCGGAACTGCAGCGACAGCATATCACGTGACTGTTCTTTTGCCGACCCGGTACAGTGGCGTCTTGCATCATAAGCCTGTTTTTGACAGTGCGGTTTTGCGCATGATATAATACACTACTGCGACCGGTCGGCACATGGTTTAACAGGCAACTTAACTTTTCACTGCATTTCTCTCTTCGTGAAAAGAGGGAGGGGGGGGCATTCGCTCGTATGACATTGTTAGTATGATCGAGCTATATATTGTTCACAATGGGCATTTCGTGGTAAGACCACAATGAATGTTGTTAATTAATGGACAATGCGCGGTGAAACCCATTTGAACTTAATGCATAAATCGAACTCGATCTCTTTTATTTCTGCCGTCTTTGTGACATGTCTTTGTGTCAAACAATTCGTATGCATTGTTTATTCAATTCCCATCGCCACTTCGAGTCTCCCATAGTGATAGCTTCGTAGTCTACAAACCAATATTTTCGAAATTAACACTGAAGTATTTAATTTCTTAATAGTCATTTTATGAGTAAAATATCTTGTAGACGTAGAAGCCATCACTCGAATTGCACACACCCATCTTCCCATCAATTGGGATCGTGTGGTACGATAAGTTGGATATTGTTCGATCACATGACGGCAACTGCACCGTCGCTGATTAGTCGGTTGGTTGACAAACATTGTAAACATAACAATAGGACACCTGTTAAGGGTGCCCATGTGGTGCTTGTTGTTTCACAAAAGATTTTTTATTATTATGGAACGCGATAACCAATGCTGAACACATTGGAAAACCCATAGTGATGGCTTTTAGTCTACAAGATATTTTACTCATAAAAATGAGCATTAAGAAATTAATACTTCAGATTTCATTGTATTTTATAACAACAGTAATAATGTTATCAGAAGGATGATCAAATGTATGTAAAAACTTGAACAACAAAATATGAAACGAAAAAAGGAACACAGTCTTTGATACAGAGTAAAAACTGGTTTTCTGAACTAAAACAGGTTTTGTTTGTATGCCATATAAGCTTGTTAATGCGACCACGATAGAAGCGACTCTCTTGAGCAGAGATTTGTCGCATCATCGAGACGAGTATACAGCGAGTCAATGATGAAATGACATGTTGGAGTTGCAATCATTGATGGCCATATCTCTTGAATGGCGTCCGTGGCCGTCACCTCAGCCATATTTACTTCTGCTGGATCATAGTGTCAACCCCGTGGGATGGCCTTTGTAGTTAACTGTTGGCTTAACTATTTGCCCACCTTATCTACAATACCCTGGTACTGGAAAAAGGGAAGGACGGTGGCTGTTAAATTCTCCAGTTCGGAAAGTTGGTGCAAGGTTGAGAGGAAATAAGATGCGGTAGAAGTCTAAAAGAACGAGTCAAGCATTCATCTCATTAACATTACTCATAACCCTCTCTGCAGTTTCTATTGACAGGGTTACAGGAGCCTGATTGAAAGCCGGATTATAAAAGACGAGTATTTGAGAATAAAGGCTCCAACAATTTTTTTATCAATCACAATACAAGTGTTAATTGTACTAGAAACCCTAGTGATAGGCTTAGGCTACAATAAAATATTTTCGAAACTACAATGTGGATTATCAAGATTTTCAGCCAGCTTGGATCAAAAAATGTTCGATTGATAGCTTAATTGAGCCCTTTAAAGTAAAACTTTATCAATAATCACACAATTTCTATTTAGCCATTCAAAACTCAATAGTTCCTTAATTGTGAGAGTTAGCATACCATGCCATACTCCACAGCAGGAGAATCAATGAGGAAAAGTATCAAAAATGGTGATTTTCGCTAATTTAATCATCGAAATACAATTTGTTTAACCCTATTTACATTCTTTATTTAGCATAATTTGTATACAGTATAAAGGCGTTTGTTGACCTTTTGTTGTCATGCTTTTGTCTGAAAGAGCGAACTCTCTTCATAAGGAAACATAGAATGATATTTAAAAATTGTATAAATAGATATATTCCTTATGTTCTTAATCAGTTTAAAACACACGAAGTTTTAAATGTCTGTGTTTTACTTGCACATCAACACAGCAAGCCTGCACATACCATCACCCATCTAAAAAAGGGTATGTTCTTTTTGGGTGATCGCACAATCAAAACAAACAAAGTTCAGCCATGCGCAGTCGATGTATGTCAGGTCAAATAGAGGTTATATTTTGGAGAACAATCAGTCGAAAAGAACGTGGTAAGATAGTGGTCACAATCAGAAAATGGCGACGAATGCCCTGACGGTGAATGTCTTAGATGCTTTGTGTGAAACTGGAAAATATGAAGATAAGTAAGTACAAAAAAGCGCGCTCTTGTGATCAGTATGCAGATTGTGGCGTAAGTGAAAGATTTGGTTAATTTTTTCTTCGCTGTAGGGTTCCGCCATGTTTGTTTACATATTGTGTGTCAAGGCCATTCAACTGATCTCACTCAAATCCACGATCAGGCACAATCAAAACATTGAAACCGGATGCACATGGTAAGCACATGTTTTGGCCTGATCGTGACAACAATCAAACAAAGAAAACACCAGATCGTGATTGCGATCGATCGCCATCACCAAAAAGAACACGCCCAAAAAAAAGCATCAACAAAACAACTTTTATAAGCCAGCTTTAAACATTGGTGATTATATTTAAAGCGGTTTATATGGATGATCGTTTCGACAAATTTATCTTTGACACATCGCAATTATGTTTTTTTTTGTAAATTGGGCGATAATAAATGATATTACTTTCTTCTACGAACGTGAGGAGATAAAACTGGTACGAGTACCTAGATCATAGTAAGCGGATTCGTACTTAAGGTTTTGCCGAAAAGTTGTTGCGTTTCGACTGAATTCAGTTGAAATAAAGATAATAAGAAATGATAGAAAAAAAACTTACAAAAAGCAACAAAATTCCACTTTGCCAGAAACATATTCAAATGTTGGTTTTTAAGGGGCATAATTTGTATACAGTATAAAGGCGTTTGTTGACCTTTTGTTGTCATGCTTTTGTCTGAAAGAGCGAACTCTCTTCATAAGGAAACATAGAATGATATTTAAAAATTGTATAAATAGATATATTCCTTATGTTCTTAATCAGTTTAAAACACACGAAGTTTTAAATGTCTGTGTTTTACTTGCACATCAACACAGCAAGCCTGCACATACCATCACCCATCTAAAAAAGGGTATGTTCTTTTTGGGTGATCGCACAATCAAAACAAACAAAGTTCAGCCATGCGCAGTCGATGTATGTCAGGTCAAATAGAGGTTATATTTTGGAGAACAATCAGTCGAAAAGAACGTGGTAAGATAGTGGTCACAATCAGAAAATGGCGACGAATGCCCTGACGGTGAATGTCTTAGATGCTTTGTGTGAAACTGGAAAATATGAAGATAAGTAAGTACAAAAAAGCGCGCTCTTGTGATCAGTATGCAGATTGTGGCGTAAGTGAAAGATTTGGTTAATTTTTTCTTCGCTGTAGGGTTCCGCCATGTTTGTTTACATATTGTGTGTCAAGGCCATTCAACTGATCTCACTCAAATCCACGATCAGGCACAATCAAAACATTGAAACCGGATGCACATGGTAAGCACATGTTTTGGCCTGATCGTGACAACAATCAAACAAAGAAAACACCAGATCGTGATTGCGATCGATCGCCATCACCAAAAAGAACACGCCCAAAAAAAAGCATCAACAAAACAACTTTTATAAGCCAGCTTTAAACATTGGTGATTATATTTAAAGCGGTTTATATGGATGATCGTTTCGACAAATTTATCTTTGACACATCGCAATTATGTTTTTTTTTGTAAATTGGGCGATAATAAATGATATTACTTTCTTCTACGAACGTGAGGAGATAAAACTGGTACGAGTACCTAGATCATAGTAAGCGGATTCGTACTTAAGGTTTTGCCGAAAAGTTGTTGCGTTTCGACTGAATTCAGTTGAAATAAAGATAATAAGAAATGATAGAAAAAAAACTTACAAAAAGCAACAAAATTCCACTTTGCCAGAAACATATTCAAATGTTGGTTTTTAAGGGGCTGAATAATATGTAAAATAGTTTTTAAAAGATCGTGTGATTGGTTCTTAAATTCACAGACATTAGAAGTACTAGATGATCCTTACGGTCTCTCAGTAATGGCAAGAAAGGACCCACCTACATTAGAGTCCACGGGACGTTTTTAGCTTAATTCCCTGTAGTGTAATAAATTTTGCTCAGCGTTTTGGGATTATACATATCTTTTTTAAGGCTTCGCTGTCTACGCTCATATCACGCGTTTTGAGCCGAGCTGTGTGCAGTGTGTCTGAGACTTACCGAAAATTTCTCAAAAGGTCTACTATTGCTACCTAGAGTTTTTGTACAGGTCGCTTTGATGTTTCCTTCAATGTTCTATCCAGATTTATCACATGTCCAGTCTTTCAAATTTGTCAGCTTCAGCCATTATTATCCGGTCACCTCAAGCGTGTCAGTGTATTACAGCTCGTTAATGACAGTCCAACAGTTTGGAACTATTTTTAATGCGCTTGCTTGTTAATTCGTCTGTTTCTTGGTTTCAATATATCATCTCAAACATCACGTTATTAAGACATTTTGCTGTATTTTTTGTCTCCCTGAACGGCTGTGATCGATTTTTTCTTTCAGGTCTAACATAACAAGAGCCATGGGTAACAGCATGGATAAGGTAGGTCTAACGTGACGTGCTTTTGCAACAAAGGATTTTTAATTTGGGTCAAAATCTTTAATTACCCCATGTGTGAGAGTGATTATTTCAAATTTTTCTGTCGTACAAGTATTCTAAAATCGTTGAAAAAAAGAAAAAGAAAAAAAAAGGCAATTGAAGATGTGTTTAAAGGTGGCAGATGTCCCATGAGGTGATTCCAGAAAGCCGCACGAGAGCATCTAAATCAAAGCTGCTTTACCAATGTCAGCTGTAAATAGTACTGAATTTGTTAATGTAGTGTGCAATATGGGGTTGCTCATAGCGAGTGTTGGACTGTCAATGTATTGTTATGAGTTTGGGTATCTGCAATAGCATAGCATAAAAAAATCGGGTTTTTTTAGGAACAACAATTGATTATCGAAAACAAATTGATTATTATTGATTTACACAAAGAAATTATCCAGATCAGTGTAACAACCATCTTTTCATTTTTACAACAACATGAGTCAGAAAACGCCAACTGCAGGCCTGTAACTACATTGAGTATCATATTTGGGACACTGCGGTTTTCCTGAAAATGACTTTGCACAATGGCGAGAAACTTAATGCAGTGATGAATGAACTTTTTTTAGAAAATAATATAAACAATGTAAATATTTGTAGATTTTGCCGGGTCTTTACGTGGGAAACATAAGAGGGGCCACAAATAAGAATCTGCTGGATTCCAATCAGATCACGCACATACTTTCTATATTCGACCGGGCACAGCCTGTGATAGACGTAAGTCTTAACTTCCGTTCTTCTTTGTGTGTTTGGCGGAATTTGCAATATCCTGTTTCAATGCGAGGGTTTTAGCGTGCCAATGCAATTGTCATCAGAAGTGAAATAGCAATTTATTATGCCTGCCCGTGAATTCGTGTGAAATATAGATGCTGCTTTTTGTTGGGATCTAACGTCTCAGCGTTTTTGTTGGGATCTAAAGTGTCAGCTTTTTTAGTGGGATCTAAAATCTCAGCTTTTTTGTTGGGATCTAACGTGTCAGCGTTTTTGTCGGGATGTAACGTCTCAGCGTTTTTGTTTGGATCTAACGATATTTGTTTCAGAATAGGATATATTTATGTATCAAAGCGAATGACGTCGCTGCGCAGGACTTGACTCAATACTTCTCGCAATGCAGTGATTTCATCCACAACGCCAGGATCAACAAAGGCACTGTCCTCGTCCATTGGTGAGTTGGTCTGAGTGAGGGCCAACCCCCTGATTTCCCCGAGAGCTAGCCCCCTGATTCCCGTGTGAGTTTGTCTGAGTGAGGGCCAACCCCTTGATTCCCCTGTGAGTTTGTGTGAGTGAGGGCCAACTCCCTGATTCCCCTGTGAGTTTGTCTGAGTGAGGGCCAACTCCCTGATTCCCCTGTGAGTTTGTGTGAGTGGGGGCCAACCCCGTGATTCCCCTGATTGCCAACCCCCTGATCCCTGGTGAGTTTGTCTGAGTGAGGGCCAACCCCCTGATTCCCCCGTGAGTTTGTGTGAGTGGGAGCCATTCCAGTGATTCCCCTGATTGCCAACCCCCTGATTCCCCTGTGAGTTTGTCTGAGTGAGGGCCAACCCCCTGATTCCCCTGTGAGTTTGTCTGAGTGAGGGCCAACCCCCTGATTCCCCTGTGAGTTTGTGGGAGTGAGGGTCAACCCCCTGATTCCCCTGTGAGTTTGTCTGAGTGAGGGTCAACCCCCTGATTCCCCTGTGAGTTTGTGTGAGTGGGGGCCAACCCCCTGATTCCCCTGTGAGTTTGTCTGAGTGAGGGTCAACCCCCTGATTCCCCTGTGAGTTTGTGTGAGTGGGGGCCAACCCCGTGATTCCCCTGATTGCCAACCCCCTGATTTCCCTGTGAGTTTGTCTGAGTGAGGATCAGCCCCCTGATTCTCCTGAGGGCCAACCCCCTGATTCCCGCGAGGGCAACCCCGTGATTCCCCTGAAACTGTTTCATTTTGTTTCTAAATATGCCTTATTTATACCCTACTATGCCATCCCGAGTATGTCGGCTTTGTATGAGGCTGTGGTAGTCTAACCAATTAAAATAGGTTTTTATTTTCCGGAGTCGGTACAATTAAAGTTGATCCAATGAGAACATATCTCCGGAGTCGTTGGTCTTTAGTTTGCCCACCCAACACCGCACAACCGTGAATAATCCAAAGGAACCCCTGAGTCAATAAGATTTACTGGACTCCAAATGCAATTAATGTAATTGCGCAAGTTCGATTTATTTCTTAAATTAAAAAAATCATTTGGGTGGATTTTGTCTCGGTGGTTTTTGTCCTAGGGTGGGTTTTGACCCGGTAGTTTTTGTCCGGTGGCTTTTGTCCCGGGGGCTTCTGTCCTGTTACCGCCTTAGAGTATAACTCCTGTATATTTACCGCACCCTTATTTTTGAAATCGGTGACCAAAATGTTATTTTTTACATTTTTAAATATTGATGATGATGTTAACACAGAAATGCCACCTCCATGTTTTGGGTGTAGTTCTGTCGTCTGCCTTTAAAAGTATAGTTGTGTCGTCTGCTTTTGAAACAGTGTGGCGGGAATGTCGCGGAGTGTCACCGTGACTACTGCCTACATCATGACCATCACGAACCTGGGCTGGCGCGAGGCGCTGAATGCTGTGAGAGGCGCAAGAAAATGCGCCAATCCAAACTTCGGATTCCAGCGCCAACTTCTTGCTTTTTATCACGATCATCTTCCTAAGGTATGCAAAAAAAAAAATAATAATAATAAATAATAAATAAATAAAAACAAAAAGCTTTTAAAATTTCTATAGTAAAATTTATAGAGTTATTGTACTGAACAGGATGCTCTGATTGTGATTGACTTTTATAGTAGGCAAACTTTTTTGCGTAGTAGGAAGTTAAAAAGAAAGCAATATTAAATATGTTTTGTACAAGGCAAATATATACTGGAGGGAGGGAGACGGAGGGACAAACGTAAGGCTTTTAGCTATATTTCTCACCGACTGGTCCTTTCCATACGTATTTCGCTTGCACTGTTGTGTCTATTGCATAATGTGATGATTGCTACAGGAGAAGGAGCGCTTTCAGGCCTCATTTCCAGCGAGTCCCTTCGGGGATCAAGAAGAGTGTGAGCGACTAATCGAGGCCCACCGGAAGTGGGTTCTGCACGGGGACGAAGGGGAAAAAGACGACTCGGAAACAACCTATCCGCTTCAGCACAATGCCTACCGTGGGTCGTGCCGTGCAGGCAGCGGCAAACCGAGCTCGGGAGATCTCACCGGCAATGAGACGTCAGCCATAGAAGTGGTGCCTATGACGTGTAGTCAGTGTTCTTGTGTTCTTCAACAGCAGCCTGTAGCCAGCGAGGACGGCATGGAGTGTGGCGAAGTGCTGTGTGAGAAGTGCTCTCAAATCGAGCACGACACGCTGAACCTCGTGCGAACTGCCCCGGATGTGGCTCACTTCGAAGTGCCATCTGCTGCCGAAAGTGACGCATTACAGGCATGCGCACCGGGCTGTAGTACTCAGAATGAGGACCAAATGGAGACCGACTCTTCTGACGAGCTCGTCGACACGTTGTTTGCAGAGAATTCACGTAAAAAGGGAAGGGAAGTGTGTTTTAACGAAAATATTCAGATTTCTAAAGTGGAGAAAATTGACAGCAAAATGGTGCAAAACTTCGCAATTAGTTCAGCAAATAAAGAAAACAACACGGCTTGTGGCCTTGACATCGAAGTGATGACGAGCAATTTAAAACTAGAGCGTAACGCCGAGAACGCGGGGATGCAACCGGAAGTACTGGTGGACGATATGTTCAGCTCTGGCACAAAGCCAAGGAGTCACAAGCTGTGACTTGATTTTTTTATTTTTTTGAGGTTAAACGCTAGTTAGTTTTCGCGCGATAACGGCCGATAGCAGTTTCAAGAAAACTGTAGCCCCTTGACACTGTAGCCTTGACTAGAACTGTGACTACTCTACAATGTGACTAGAGCTGTGACTGCTGTGGAACTTGGCAGAATCGTGATAAGTCGTAGTTCAGCAGAAAGTAACAGTGAGCAATCAAAAAAAAAAACACTGCTAAACACCCACCGCTAAAAACACAAAATAAGTGGAGGTAGGTGTGTCATTTTATGTGAGCATTGAGGGAGATGTGTCGTTTTATGTGAGCATTGAGGGAGGTGTGTCGTTTTATGTGAACATTGAGGGAGGTGTGTCGTTTAATGTGAGCATTGAGGGAGGTGTGTCGTTTAATGTGAGCATTGAGGGAGGTGTGTCGTTTAATGTGAGCATTGAGGGAGGTGTGTCGTTTTATGTGAGCATTGAGGGAGGTGTGTCGTTTTATGTGAGCGTTATGAGCGTTGCTTTATACTGTAATATATACTTCCTTTATTTGATTCGGGTTTTAAATGCTTTAGAAGCTTAAAATTTATGAGCATTGCATGTCTGAGTTCGTTTCTTTCTGTGTTTGTACGCAATTTGTTCTACAACAAAAGAATATAAATCATATTTCCCCTCACCTGTTCGATGCAGTGGAATAAGTTTGGCCTGTCTTGATCTTTACAGGTGAATCCCTGTTTTTAATTGCATATCGATTGCAAACGAAAGGGACCAAATATGAGAGCACATTGAGTTTTGTGTTTGAAGGATAGCTATTGGTCTTGCTGTTACTTCGTGCATCACCAGCAAAGTATTGTCAACCCTTTTTTATAGGAAATTTAAGTTATTTTTTGCTTTGTGTTTCTGAGTAAACGAACTGTGATATGTTTTTTACTGAAATATCTTTCTGTCTTTCTAAAGTCTGTTACTGACATTTACATAGCCAGCAGTTGTTGAGATGTCACGAGTTTTCAGCCCTTTAATCAGCGGGCTTCAGCAACTGGTATAAGTATGTTGTTAGTTGGTGCGTGAACTATTCACTAAATACCTGTCTCCTGCAAAGTTTTTATCCATCCATTTTTTTCCTGTGTTTTAACCAAGATTCCCCACTCCGTGCCTATCATTTCAGCTGCAGTTTTATTACTCGATAATTCTATATATTTGTTGTGATTTATCGGCTGGCTAGTTATTGCACGGAGCTGATTCCGGCCACTGTTTTTATCTGTGCGCCTGCAGGTTTGTGGGCCTGCGGATTTTTGAGCCTGTGGGTTTGCGGGTTTGTGGGCCTGAGGGTTTGCGCGACTTTGGGCTGCGGGTTTGTGGGTTCGCAGGCCTGCGGGTTTGCGCGCGTGTGGCCTGCGGGTTTGCGCGGGCTGTGGGTTTGTGAGCCTGTGAGTTTGCGCGCCTTTGGGCTGCGGGTTTGTAAGCCTGTTGGCTTTTGGACCTGTAGGTTTGCGGGCCTGCTGGTGTGTGGACCTGCGGGTTTGTAAGCCCGTGGGTTTGCGCAAGGGCTTCCACCTTATGATTTCCCGAGCCACTCTTCCGCGTCCCGCAAACCTTTTGACCGTTGTACAGATATGGCAGTGTTGTTCCCAATAGGATGAGCCAGTCGAGTTATCGACTGTGGCATCTTGCCGGGAGTATCGTTATCGTTGCATCATGAACAGTGGCTCGGGAATCTCTTCGTACTGCAGGCTTATCCATATTCCCAGTTGTGTGGACCGCGTTGTAAGGCGCGCACCGTTGCCATAGCAACCGAGTTCTGGCTATAAACAGCTGGAGAGTTTTTGTGTTGTTGTTGTTGTTGTTACAGTGTTATGTCCTGCAGTGTAGAACCTTGGTCTACTTTTGGGATACTGCGTCTCACAGTCGATACTTACCGGTACTTAGAAGCAATACGTAATCATGTTCAGGCATTTATAAGTATAAGTTTTACTGATTATTGTACAAAATCTATTTACGTTCTGATTATATGCTATCTTATGTCATAGTTGATGTGGCTACTTGCATTGTTGTTGTGTGTATGTTGTTCTGGCATTGAGATACAACATGTGTTATATATGTTCTGTGTCAGCGGCTTTATTGGCTTTCACTGTTATGCTTCTGTAATGAAGAGTTAAAAAAAAGAGGTTAGAAGAAAGAGGGACAGTAGTGGGGGTGGGAGAGGGGGGGAGATAGTATGAGAGATTGGAGAGGGGGATTTGAAAAATTGAAAAAATAAAATAGAACGTGCTGTCTGAACTAATTGTTTTTGTGTCTCGGGGTTTTTAGGGGGGGGGGGTGGGAGTTAAAGATAATGTTCACAATTTTGTTAACTTCATATTTTCGTGAACTTATAATTTGGTCAATCAAAAGGCCTTTTATAAAAAAAAAACAGAAATTAAAAAAAAAAAGGAGTCCCAAAGAAGTACACCCCCCACCCCCCCATATGCCTAGTGAATGTAAAAATGATCATGTTCGTTCTTTTGTGAAATGACCGTCTCAGTTTCGTTTTTCTGTCTTGCACTAGTACTACTTTGTCACGAACACAAAATATGTGAAGCACCAGTTTTGTCGTGTGCGCCTCGATTCAAACGATGTCGTCAAGAAGCCGTAGTTAAACCACTACCACTTTCAGGTACTAATTTTGGACTTAAGAATCAGGTATCTGCGTTCTTTCAGTGGATTTGACATATTGTCTCAGGTTCACATCATGGTTCTATTATTGTAATATTTACAGTTATTTGTAAGACTAAACAGGGCCCGACTCGAAAGCAGCCTTGGTATAAATCATGTGTTTTTGTTTGAGGCTTGACTAGCACGTCTGTGATTGTTTTCATTCTGAGTCGCTTTGTTTGTAAATAAAAATTACACGTCTTGAGACTCCTTTTCGTTCGTCTTGTTCACTTGTTCACTATTGGAAACAGCTTGTGAACTAGCTCGACCAGTGCACAGTTGCATCAGTGCACATGTGCAATTCGTTTCAGCAAAGGTTTCCATGAATCGAAAGGTCAACTCCGGAAAGATGCCTCATAAAACAGCTGTTCAGTACCTACTTAGACCCAAGTAAAACTAACACATAAGTAAGATATATATATACACCAAAGGAGGCAACGGATTCTTCACAGTTGCAGTCAATTCAATATTGACAGTAAACCTTAGGAAATAACAAGAACAAGCCACCGCAGGGAGCACAGGAGAACATCCAAGATGGCGGCCATTCTGACCTTGAAATTGGGTCAAGGTAAAAAAAGCTAAAGCTTTGCGTACATATATAAAATTCCATGCGAGACATGACTGAAACTGGACTGATTTGTTTTCAATATTCATGGATGCACATTTCTGCGAATTCTCCAGGCCTGAAACCAGCCACTTCACAAAGCTGCTGAAAATTTCAGCGCTTTCACGAAGTTACTAAGTGAATTAGCAGCTTGGAAAAGTCGCTGAAATTTTCCCGGATTTTACAGATTCACTGTAACATGCGCCCTGATCTGCACATTCACAACACGCGCCCTGATCTGCACATTCACAACAACATACGCCCTGATCTGCACATTCACAACAACATACGCCCTGATCTGCACATTCACAACAACATGCGCCCTGATCTGCACATTCACAACAACATGCGCCCTGATCTGCACATTCACTTTAACACTTTCTGATCTGCACATTCACTACAACAGATGCCCTGATCTGCACATTCACTACAACATACGCCCTGATCTGCACATTCACAACAACATACGCCCTGATCTGCACATTCACAACAACATACGCCCTGATCTGCACATTCACAACAACATGCGCCCTGATCTGCACATTCACTTTAACACTTTCTGATCTGCACATTCACTACAACAGATGCCCTGATCTGCACATTCACAACAACATACGCCCTGATCTGCACATTCACAACAACATACGCCCTGATCTGCACTTTCACTACAACATATGCCCTAATCTGCACATTCACTACAACAGATGCCCTAATCTGCACATTCACTACAACATATGCCCTGATCTGCACATTCACTACAACATATGCCCTCATCTGCACATTCACTGCATTTTTCAGCGTAACTCACAGATTCACTGTTTTTCTGCGGATGCGATGAAATGATTACGAATCATATATATTTACACTGATTCTTTTTACTCAATTTCTTCTTTTCGTGTATAAATAAAGCTATGTTTCCTGAGATTGTGCACAGAGGAACGTTTATTTCGACACAAAATTCTACATGAACACTAAAGAAAAATTATTGTTTTCAAGTTTTTTTTCCAGCTGTTGCCTATGGAACTACACATAACCGAGACACTGAACTAAAACTAACAGACTGACAGACGTAAACATGACGCTACGATCCACTCCTTCGCTACTTGCGTTTCATTAACAACAATTCACATGAGCTATATCACAGATAAATTCAAATCAACGTTCGGACATTTCCTCAAATGCTAAAATCCGTGTCATTAAATTATATCCAGATTAGAAAAACAGAACATATGTTATGTCCTAAGCATTTGCATTTCTCTCACCCGGGGCGGGGAAGGGGTTAGGGTGGGTGGGGGGGGGGATTACTTTTACACCTGGTCACATCAACAAAACAGTATGTTTGAAATTTTCTGCCAAACCCATACAAAGTAGTTATTTTCCGACACCGTAAACAGCCGGAAATAGCCGGAAACAGCCGGACAACTTGCTTGTTATATTCAAATAGCCAAAATTCGGTACAGCTAAAACCCTTCCGAACAATTTTCTTGCATACTTAAAAAGCTAAACACCAGTTTCAACTTTACTATAAACAAGTGTATTTGAACAGTTCTTCAAACTCCTTAAATATAAGTTATCCAACACTTGTTTCCTTTCAAATTACATCGGTACGAAGTTCACGTCATTGCAACAAGAAGGTTTTTCGAGCCAAGAAAAAAATAGCTACCCGCAAACCCATATGTTTTTATTAATATGGACGGTTTCAACTGTTTTTGGTTTCAGAATCAATGTTTGCGTGCAGAGGATTCTACACAACGGACTTGTATTTACACGCAAACATGATCCAGGTAGCACAGGCGGCTTCCGGATAGGCGTAGACCTTGACCCGGACAGCAAGTCTCACGTGATCACCGCGGCAATTCACGATCTCCTCGCACACCGGTGACCTGCAATGCAACAGAACTGATCCTGTAATGGCTTCCTTTATTAGAAGTTACAAAAAGGTATGAAAAAAAGCACGCCAAAACACGTCATAGAATGCAAAATTTAATCCAAGTTGGACCGGCGGCGTGCGCCACTGTTTTAATATTTGTGTTCAAGCAGGCCAAACTTTTTGCATTAATTTTACAATATCCGTGAAGGCAACAGACAGAAAGCGACTTTGATGCCATCAAAGCGTCAACAAACACCGCCCCCCACCCTCACCCCCCCCCCCCCCCCCACACACACACGCCAACCCGACATACTCACTTCAAACAGGCCGAGAACGCGCGTCGTGCGTTGCGGTGCACAAACTGTATAGGATAGCCCTTAAAAGTGTGACCATCGGGAACGGCCCGTCGGATGGCCTGCTGGAACTCCTCGTTACCCGCCGTCACCCCCGTCACCCTCTCCGTCTCGTAGGCTGCCAGGGCCGGGGTCAGTAAGTACGACAGGTGGTCGTCCCAAGTGCTCGTCAAACCTTGGTCCTGGCAAAATTCATTTTCAAACTACTGTACGATACATTTTCAAGTATCTTAATATACAAAATTTTATGGACTATTACGACCCCCCTTTCCAGTCAATACACGCTTTTATTTCTTCGAAGGAAAATAAAAATAAAATGCCATATGAATAAAACAAGTAACATCTTTTTGACACTGATGTTTTTTCAACCTGCAAAGTGCGTCACTGCTGCAAATAGCCAAAGCCTCACCCGCCGATGTTCCGTCACTAAGGCTCTGAGCTGCTGCTCCAGCTCATTGCTGGCCATGGCTGCGTCCAGCGAATTGGCACAAAGGGGAGGAGGCATGGGCCAATGGGCGAGCCCTCCCTCACACACCGACCGTATGGCGTCCTCGGCCATCAGCTTCCACTTGGATTGGTTGTATAACTCGAATGAACACAGCTCAACTGCATCCGATGCCTGGAATTGAAAAAAAAAAAAACTAAGAGCATCTCCCCCACAGCACATCAATTTAATTATATCCCACAACCACTCGGTAAAGTCAATAACTTAGATTTTTACTTAAAAGTACTTATACTCATACTGAACAGAAGAGATGGAGAGAGCGAGACAGAGAGAGACGCAGAGAGTGACAGAGACACAGAGAGAGAGAAGAAAGGCAGAGAACGAGAGAGAGAGAGAAAGAGCGGGACAGAGCGAGAGAGAGAAAGAGAGACAGAGAGGGACGCAGAGAGTGACAGAGACACAGAGAGAGAGAAGAAAGGCAGAGAAAGAGAGAGAGAGAGAAAGAGCGGGACAGAGCGAGAGAGAGAAAGAGAGACAGAGAGGAACAGAGAGACACACACAAAGACACACAGACACAGAGAGAGACACAGAAGACAGACAGAGAGAGAGACAGAGAAAGAGAGAGACAGAAAGATAAAGAGAGGTACTGCACCATGCCCGATGTCTTATCGTTTTAGCCCACCTGACAATTTGCAAAGAGCGTCTCGTGGTTGAAGACGCAGCCGACGCTCTTGTACGGGTACTGCGCCTTAGGCTGCTGTACTGCCGGCGGGTCGTTAGGGTTCACCGTTTGGTGCAGGTATCTAAAATATAAGTACTTTGAACATCACAAAAGACGGATATGGAATCAAAAAATAATGCGGACCCAGTATCTTAAAAGGTATCACTACTACACTCGCGAGAAATCACGTCGATGTTTCGCAGACAAAAGCATGAAAATAAGACGAGTTTTTTTATTCGTCTCACTTTAATCTTACGCTACTCTCTGGGACGATTATTTGGATCGGATAATCTAATCTAAATTATTATATCCGCCGGACATAAGCGAGTTTACATGTCATATACATGTCATATCCATGTTGTATACATGTCACAGTCTCCGCCTAACAATGTGATGAATCACCCAGTAAGTTTACCTGTGTCCGGTGAGACTTTCCCAAAACGTGACCAAGCCATCCGTGTTTATGACCATCACCCACGTATGGGCAGCACCTAAACAGCGAACACACCAACAACTAGAACGGTGTGTGCACCGGACTATCAAAATACATCATCCACGTGTGGGCAGCACCTACGCACCGAACGTAAAAACAACTAGAGCGGTGTGTGCTTCGGACTATCAAAATACATCACCCACAAGTGGCAGTACCTACGCAACGAACATGACGTCACATACTCGCCATAATTCAAGTAAACTAGAACGGTACGTGCACTAGAACATCATAATACATTACCGTAATTAATGGCGCATGCAACTTAAAATCGCCAATATTGAAAGTAAAACGGAATATAATAAGCACCTTGTGTTACACTATTTTTGAGACCTCTGCATGCTATCTTTCCATCATTTTCTTATCTCGGGGATTATGTCTTTACTAAATGGAACAAACCATCTGCCAGAATATGTATACATCAATATAAGGAAAACAAAAAAAAAAGTCGAAAGAAACGAAAGAACAAAAAACGGCGTATAAACCGAATCTTATACGCCGTTTATTGGCGTACTTCATCATAAATTATAAAGAACGCTAAAATAATACACTTTTAGTAAAACGAATGTTATTACACAAAAGCTGAGATTGCAGAACTACTAAAATTGATCGTGACGCTTTAAGCCTTTCCATGCATCAGTGCTTACAAAACTATGTTATTCCACAACTAATTACTACTTTTTAAATATGAACATTTTCATTGGTCAGCTAAAAATATTTTTTTGAAGTTTCTAAAACCATTACGCCGTTTTTACACCGGAAATGGAGAAATTCTCGCACTGACGGGGCTTCTCTAATTACACAATTCAAATGCCCCCATTTCAGATAAATAGTGGGCGGCAAAACACTGACCTTTTCCTTTCGTCCCAACACAAACGTAGGCATCTAGGCCAAAGCCAAGCAGCAGACTGCACAACAACACGGCGTGGTCCTCGCAGTCCTGTTCCAGCGCGTCAAGGTCACAACAGTCACATCAAAATAAAATAAAATTAACTGTTCCAGGGCGTCAAGGTCATAACAGTCACATCAAAATACAACAAAATTGACCGTTCCAGCGCGTCAAGGTCATAACAGTCACATCAAAATAAAATAAAATTAACTGTTCCAGGGCGTCAAGGTCATAACAGTCACATCAAAATACAATAAAATTAACTGTTCCAGCGCGTCAAGGTCATAACAGTCATATCAAAATACTATAAAATTAACTGTACCAGCGCGTCAAGGTCATAACAGTCATATCAAAACACTATAAAATTAACTGTTCCAGCGCGTCAAGGTCATAACAGTCACATCAGAATAAAATAAAATTAACTGTTCCAGCGCGTCAAGGTCATAACAGTCATATCAAAATACTATAAAATTAACTGTACCAGCGCGTCAAGGTCATAACAGTCATATCAAAACACTATAAAATTAACTGTTCCAGCGCGTCAAGGTCATAACAGTCACATCAAAATAAAATAAAATTAACTGTTCCAGGGCGTCAAGGTCATAACAGTCACATCAAAATACAACAAAATTGACCGTTCCAGCGCGTCAAGGTCATAACAGTCATATCAAAACACTATAAAATTAACTGTTCCAGCGCGTCAAGGTCATAACAGTCACATCAAAATAAAATAAAATTAACTGTTCCAGGGCGTCAAGGTCATAACAGTCACATCAAAATACTATAAAATTAACTGTTCCAGCGCGTCAAGGTCATAACAGTCATATCAAAATACTATAAAATTAACTGTACCAGCGCGTCAAGGTCATAACAGTCATATCAAAACACTATAAAATTAACTGTACCAGCGCGTCAAGGTCATTACAGTCATTTCAAAACACAATAAAATTAACTGTACCAGCGCGTCAAGGTCATAACAGTCATATCAAAACACAATAAAATGAACTGTACCAGCGCATCAAGGTAATAACAATCACATCAAAACAATTTTCAAACAATAAAATCAATTACAAAGAGTCAAATTAGTTACTTAAGTACTCTGAATGATAATTTTCAATTTCAAAACCAAATGCGAAAATAAGTTTTCTAATTCATCTCTAAGAAAACGCCATTTTTTACTTTAACAATTGAAAATTCGAACAAAGGAATTTCCAAAGATGCAATAACGTATTTAATTTTGAAAAACAAATATGCATACGCCTTTGTTCCGGCACAGGAAGGCATGCATGGAGGACCACTGTTCCGCCCTCTCGCCCCCGCCCACCGTCACGTTCTTCTCGTAGCCGACGAGACTGACGAAGCGCGCCGCCTGGCGGGGGGTGTCCAGCATACGACCTGCCCTCAGCGGCTTCACGTACGAGCATACGGGGCGGTTCGTGCAATTCTCATCCTACATAATATCACAACAGTAGCTTGACATGTAGCAGATGTTGATTTATTTTGAGTCATCATATAATATATTGTCATCATAAAATATATTGTTACTTAGGTCAACATTTTAAATTGGTAAACAACATTTCTATTCTGACTTGAAATAAGTCAGGTGCTGTTTTGAATACAAATAACTGGCACATCTATCGCAGTGGCGTAGACGGGGACATCAAGGTTCACAAACAGGTGAGACTATTTAACGAACAGCTGCAATAGAAACAAAACGGCCGGGAAGAGGAAGTATAAAAATATCAACCCACCAACCGTGTGTGCGTTACCTGAGCAAATATTTTCACGAGTCTTTCCTTGTGTGACGATCTAATTTGCAGATATTCCTTCCACCATTGTTTTGCATACACTAGAAACAGCCTGGGTTCAAAGATTAAAAGACACGAAGCTAGCTAGCATCTAGAGCTCCTCAAAAAACATCTCAAATGCAGCCCGATTCCGTTACAGCAGATCACCATTCACTGGGAAAATACTAATGCGTATACTTCGTTTTTCACATTCACGTCCCAGAGCAAACTTTTCTCTGGTTAATTCTCCTGTAGTGTTTTTTTTTTTTGGTCCTCATGCTTTTTTTTATCCTTGAAAAAAAAATCATTGATTTCTAAAACTTTATGACTTTCTTCAATATCAGAACAGCGCAGAATGAGGACCTACCGTTCTCTCTCGGCTTGTTTGCTTTTCTCTAAAGTGCACTGTGTTTTCACCACATCTTCTATCACAGATTCACCTATCTTTGGCACTAGTTCTAGCTTTATTTCCAGCATCCCTACTGGCACCTTACTTTCACTGCCTAATCAGAACATCCACACTATACTCGTTACATTCATGAAAGTACTACCAAAAAGCTGCTTCTGAAACACCTTCTTAATTTAATCAATACATAAGATATACACAAAGCTGTTTTTTTTTTGTTTGGTTGCATTTTTTGTACATAACTTGCGCAATGAATATATATAGTTAAATCTGAAGCAAAACATGGCCATTTGAAATCACTACCCGACAACACTGACATTTTTTTCACATTTCTAATAGGACAAAACACATGTATAGACAAAATGCTCCCACACCGATTCCCATCATTTCTATGGACATCGTGCAACGGCAGTTAGGCGCGGCCAGGACGGGTCGCCACTCGAGGTAGTAGGACGAGACGAGGTGACATTCCCCGGAGGGCTCCGTCTTCACCAGGACCACGTGGACGGGGTCACAGAGTGACATCATGGTGCTGCTGTCAGCCATACGTGACGCATCCCCTGGCGTCAGTTATTTAAATCACAACTCAAACAAAAAATTTAATGTAAAGCACAGAAACACATCATTTATCCGTATTCACTACATATAAACTATCTAGCTCAATTTTAACAGCAAAAGTTTTGCTTATAATAAATCCAAACGATATTATTATCCACGTTTTTATCTATAGAACTTAAAAAATCACCCTCGTTTCGGCACTCTTGTTTTTAATTGGTTAACCTCGCTTACCAAACCGATGAGAGTTCTCTTACCCTGAGAGTCTTTGTGTAGCTCCAACAAGAAGCCTTCTTGAATGTCGGGATCACAGGCACACGGCGTTGGGCGAGATTTGAACCTCTGACCCCGGAAGTAGATATGCAAAGTGAACGCTGACCTCACATCTCCTGCAAAATTACACTCTCAAGGTGATAACTCCACACCTTTTCGGCTTTTAGCATCACCATCTTTTCTGGTGCGGCCAGTATTTTTTGTGATGTACAGCACACAAAGCTTCTCGATCGAAATGAAGTTTCGCTGACATGCAATTTCGTATAGACGGCGAGAAGATGCATCCAAGCGCATCTCTCGTGGATGACTTAACCTTAAAACAAAGTACAAATTTGTTATTCGTATGCATTTTCAGATTTCCACATTTCTCTACCCACAACAGAGGTGTCTAAGAATAACTCCAACCTGGCATGGGATCAGGGTCTTGTAAATGCTCCAGGAACGCCTTTCCTCCTAAGACCTGCAGGTAGAGGTATCTTCTGGTTGGATCGATATTTGCTGAAAGCACAAAAACAAATGAATCCATAAAGAATCAATTTGAATACAGGGTTAGCCACAAATTATACCTAAATGTGTGGAATATTTGGGACTATTTTCATTGGGAAGGGGTGGGTTAGCTAAGTATACGCACAATGTTCTCATTCACTGCCATGCGCACATTATACAATCAAAATTTATGACGTCGTCTCTGCTTCCATAATTTACGATAAAAGAGAAATATGAATTCCGTGAGCACACCTTTCTTTACAGAGCCAGCCGAAAGTAATTTTTCTTGTTGATCTACGAAGTGAGTGGCACGTCTGACGGGCTGCTGGCCGACCAGCTGGGGCATGTCCGCGTCATCGTAGCGCTCGAAGCGCAGTCCTTGCATAATGTCATCCAGCACCCCTAGCCAGCAGATAAATCACCAATGCCATTGCTCATTCTGGGGTTGTGTTTTATTTCACAAGTAATTAAATACAGAAACCGAAAATAATAGCAAAGATATGTACTTCAGCAGAAACTTCCTAAAATAATGAATTGAATGTAATATTCACATAAGTACCTCCTGATGAAGACTTATTAAAAAAGCAGACACCTTGCTATGCCAGTATGCAAATAAGGACCGCTTCAACTTATTACTGCAACATTTCGCCATGTAAATTTTGGAACAACATTACGCCTTGAAGGGAAGGGATCCTTTATCCGCCAAAATGAGGGGGCGGATTAACTAGGCGAAGAGAGGGGGGGGGGGCATTTTTCAGGATTCGCCCCTTGAACCTTTCTCTTTAAGGGCGTGAAGGAGCTCTTCCTCTGCTACATCTCCGTCATCTCTGCTGTAGCTGTCTTCCTCTTGCATCTTTTCTTGCAAAACCTCTCTAATCCGTGACTGTACATCTACATTCTAAAATAAGCGTAAAATGTTGCAATCATATCCATAATTACACTAGGGTATTCCGAATAAAATGTGTACGGATTCTGAGGTTTGATTGCAAATCAACAGGATAAAAAAGTAACAACAGTAGAAACTTGACTACGTCTCGAGGAGTACGTCTATCCCCCGTGGGGGATATGGTTTGTGTAAGGCTGTTGCGTGTTGACTACGCAAAAAAAGTTTACAAGTGGAAGGATGTAAGTCAACGTAGTGTCTAACATTTAGACAGATCAATCCATTAACCAGTATTCACGTGAGACTGTCGTAGGTACGCTAAGTACAGCGCCGATTTTGAAAAATTCGCCATTTTGTCAAGTCCCATCCGGAAAATGCTTGATCACTGCACTGCGGAAGGTGCCAGGGAGCCCGTGTGCAGAATTTGAAACGAATCCATTCATTAATGTGGCCTGTAGACGCGTGAGACTGCCGTATATATAAAGTCCAGTGCCAATTTTCAAATGTCCGCCATTTTGTCAATTTTTGGCCGATTCGGAAAATTCTTGGTCACTGCACTGCGGAACGTTCCAGAGAAGCCGTGTACAAAATCTGAAACGAATCCGTCTATTAATGTGGCCTGTAGACGCGTGAGACTGCCGTATATACGCTAAATCCAGTGCCAATTTTCAAATGTCCGCCATTTTGTCAATTTTTGGCCGATCCGGAAAATTCTTGGTCACTGCACTGCGGAAGGTTCCAGAGAAGCCGTGTACAAAATTTAAAACGAATCCGTCTATTAATGTGGCCTTTAGACGCGTGAGACTGCCGTATATACGCTAAGACCAGTGCCAATTTTCAAATGTCCGCCATTTTGTCAATTTTTGGCCGATCCAGAAAATTCTTGGTCACTGCACTGCGGAAGGTTCCAGAGAAATCATGTACAAAATTTGAAACGAATTTGTCTATTAATGTGGCTTGTAGACGCGTGAGACTGCCGTATATATAAAGCCCAGTGCCAATTTTCAAATGTCCGCCATTTTGTCAATTTTTGGCTGATTCGAAAAATTCTTGGTCACTGCACTGCGGAACGTTCCAGAGAAGCCGTGTACAAAATCTGAAACGAATCCGTCTATTAATGTGGCCTGTAGACGCGTGAGACTGCCGTATATACGCTAAGTCCAGTGCCAATTTTCAAATGTCCGCCATTTTGTCAATTTTTGGCCGATCCGGAAAATTCTTGGTCACTGCACTGCGGAACGTTCCACAGAAGCCGTGTACAAAATTTAAAATGAATCCGTCTATTAATGTGGCCTATAGACGCGTGAGACTGCCGTATATATGCTAAGTCCAGTGCCAATTTTCAAATGTCCGCCATTTTGTCAATTTTTGGTCGATCCGGAAAATTCTGGGTCACTGCACTGCGGAAGGTTCCAGAGAAGCCGTGTACAAAATTTGAACCGAATCCATGTATTAATGAGGCCTGTAGGCGCGTGAGACTGAAGCGTGACAGACGGACAGACGGACAGACCGAAAAGTTCAAAACTATATCCCTCCGTTTCACGGGGGATAATGACAGAATAGACATCGCAACAGCAGCTTTTATCCACAACATATAAGAAATAGCAAACAATCTATTTTTAAATCAGCAGGGTGTTTGTTACCATACAGGCTGTTTGAAAGCCAAGTTATGCCTGAATGCAAAAAAAAAAAAAAAATCTAACATTGATTTCTTTCACTTTTTTTTTCTTTTTTACTTTGCAGCCAAACCATAAAATTTTGTCTTCCATGCAAAGAAATTTTCTTGATTTTCAGTCGGTCGGTATGTAATCAAACATAAAATTTGGCATTTTTGTAACCGGAATTACCAAAGTTTGATTTGACTTATAAGCCAATGCCCAGTTTCCAAACAAATTTTCCTATGTTCAGCATTTTGGGTGTCCTTCAACTGCAAAGCTACGGTAAACTTAGATGAATGGTAGTCTTCGCTAAACTGCTGCCTATTTCAGTCCGTTTTTTTTTTTTTTTGTCATATTTTACTTCCTTCTTTCCTTATTATATTTTGCCTTTCTATTTTCAGTCGACACCAAATATCTTCTGAAATTGTGAAATGACTTTACTAATAAGCCGAATCGCACTTTGACTGTTGCCGAAAATTTTTTGCGTTTCGGCTGAATTCAGTTGGGATAAGGATATAAAGAAAATGACAGAAAAAAAACCCCACAAAAATCAACGAAATTTCATTTTGCCAGAAACATAGTCACATGTTGGTTATTAAAGGGACTGAGCAATATGTAAAATAATTTCTAAAAGACAAAATGATAGCTCCAAGAAGCGATGCGCTAAAAAGTTTCCAGGCACCGCTTCAAAGCCTCGCTATATAACGATAAGCAAGTCAACTGCGCTCGCTTTGAGGCATCCCTGTGGCTACTTTGTGGGAGATTCAACGACCCACAAGTTTTTATTGGCATCTGCTCAAGGCCCTCAAAGTACAACGGTAATCATATACAACTTCTGTGTTACGCTTTCTTTAAAAGAAAATAATACGGAAATAACACCAAATCTCCCGCAATAATTGACATTTGTTTGTATACAGGGAGCATACTTTATTTCGTGAAATAGTAACAATAATTTTTGCAATTATCCACCAAAAAACTTTTAAATTTACATTTCAAAAAGAACGTAAAAATAAAAAGTTAAATATTGTGGGTGTACAAAATAAACTTTTACGTAATTCTGCATCTATCAACTATTTGAGTATATATATTTTACAAATAAACTACAATCCCTTTATTTAAATTTTCGGTCCCTTGACTCTGGTCACGTGACATTTAAAGGACAGAATGTAAACAAACATTTGACAGGTGGGTGCGGAAGCAAATTTTTCTGCACTTTTATGAACAAATAAAAGATATACAGCTCACTAGAAACTGTGCCTGTTTTACAAAAAGGGCACATTGGGCATGAACTTTCAGTAAATGTTTGAATAATAGGGGCTGGTATGCAGGATTCGTGCCTCAGAACATATGAAATTCACCCCTATTAGTGGAGCAATGGAAGGCTTCGTAGCTCTGACAGAGAGATATACGATGTTATACAAATCAGAGCTACTCGGAGCCAACAATATGATGGCTTTATAAATTTAAAAGTGTGCATGTTGAAAGAAAATTAGAATATTGATGTTTTCCCCTTATCATTTCTTTATAATTATCTCAAAAAATTTTGCAGGCGAAACAACACCTTTACCGGAAAGATCCGAAACTGCGAATTGGCTTGATAATACGAGTAGGAATGCATACGAGTACTTCAACTTGTACATTTCTGATGGGGCTTGAGGTTAAAAAGCGCGTGGCGTTTAGTGTCTAATTATTTTAAATCCATCAACAGTTTATTATCAAAACAATCAACCAGTATCCAGAAGATTTAATGATGCGATAAACTTTAAATGGAAATAAAAACCTGTCACGTCATGTCGTTTAACGCGTACAAATCACAAATTATCGCTCATTACCTGAGTCAATTGTGTCCTAATAATTTGTTTCAATTCGGATATCTTCTCAGGTGGTAACGACATTATTACTCGCTTGTCTCACTGACAAATATCAGACAGTATAATTGGGTGGTTTCGATTTTATTTTATATCTAACTTCCTAAAGTTTTGAATATTTTTTTTAATGGACTGACTATTTGGCAAGCTGTTTGCTTAAAACTCGACCTTTTTCATACACTGTTGGGTGAAAACATAAAATCTAGACTGTAGATTTTTTCGCTCTTCATGCGCGTTTTGAAATCCCTGAAGAATAAAATTTCACTTTCTAATATTTCAGTTCCTTAGTGATTTAGTCAAATCCGGATATTTGTCGCAGTTTGCCTAATTATCTGATTTGAGTGTTTGTTTCTCGCAGAATCCACATGAAAAGACAATGGTAGGTTTGGTCATCAAATAATCCACCTGTCGACTTGAAGGAAAAAAAAAAGATTAAAAAATCAAAATCAATTGACAAGCCGAGCCTATCGCCTTTGTGGAGGATTTGGTTAAACACAATCAATAAAAAAGAATAAATAATGTATTAATTATTTCATTAACAAAGACTTCCAGAAGCATGGACTTCAACGTCATTGGAAAAAGTTGTATTGAAATGGCGAGAATACCAAAACACCTGCAAAACGTTTACTTTTCACCTGTTTGTTATGAAAAGCAAATTTATAAGCAGATGAGCAAACATATTGTAAAACCCAACTATGCCCTGTCATTCACTTAATTCTTTAAACATAGCACACACACTCACACGGGGTGAAATATGAGTTGATTTTATGTGTAAATGCTTCATGCAGCACCTGAATACGACTTCTATATAGGAGAAATATTTAAAAAATATAAGTCAGAATCAAATTTAATGCTTTAGTCAAACTTTATAAGCATGGCTTCGCGCAGTTATATGTTGATCTGCGTTTTATATGTGTGCCTATCCAAACATAAGAAAATGTAATCATAGATAAAATAAACTTATCTGTTATATAATTACACACATCTTTACAAACACACTCGGAAGTAACACAGTGAAAATAAAAATGAAAATAAATTGTAATGCCGGGCTTAGTGATGTCACAAAGTGAAAATAGGAGATAAATAAACGGAATATTAAACAAACTGTATATCGTATTTTCATTTATTGTGTATGATTTTACGTGTACGTTGTTAATCAGCAGCTACATGAACATTTGAATGTTTTCTTTTATGTTATTTCCAGAAACAGTGTGGTTTAAAACATTTTAGAAACGAATCAACATCGAGTCTTTTCTAACCAAAAATGCATCAGAATCCTACGCAACTGACTAAAGGTGCTGTTCTGAAGATGAAAGCAGCTTCATAAATACACAATCAAAGCATAATTGTACAATAAAACGGGATCAATTTTAAAAGAACACAGTTACTAGTGCACTGCACGACAAATAGCCATGAAAAAGTGGGTCAAATTTGTTTACTTCCCACTGTCAAAACTGCTTTACAAAATTCGCAAAAATGGGTGCAAGCGAAAGTACCAACGCAAATTTTGACAAAGCAATGGAAACATTCAACGGGCATGAACAACAACAACTAAAGGATACATATTCATCATTGTGCAAAGGAGGGAAATGGCTATCAGTCCATAATCTGCACGTAAGAGACACTTGAATAAAACGAAAAAGCATTGTAAATTTTGTTCATAATCAATTTTACAAAAGTTTTTTATTCCCTAAGTTTTATTCCACAAGCAGTGCTTTCAAATTTTGCATAACTGTTCACTAGCCTGTCATCTGTTGAAAAGTAACTTTTTTGGCGATCCGCAAAAAAAAAAAAAAAAAAGAAGCTGGAGAAATTGGGGTCATTTTTCCGCAGCCAATATTCAAAGCGCTTCTTCTTCTAAAATTTGGATCGGATTGGCTTCAAGCTTTTCATAAATGTTCACTAGGCGGTCCTCTTTTGAAATGTAACTTTTCTGGCCTTCCGCCAAAAATTGACTAAATGGTGGACGTTTTAAAAATATTTGGTAGCCAGTTATCAAAAATGCTTTTACTTCCACAATTTTGATCGGATTTCTTTCCAATTTATACAATTGTTCCCTAGATTATTCTTTGTTGAAAATGTACTTTTTCCTCGATTCGCCAGAAATTGGCTAAATTGGGGACATTTTGAATTTTTTTAGGCAATTGTCCAAAAGTTTCCTTTTTCCTTCCACAATTTTTATCACATTGCCTTTAAATGTTGCATAGATATTCACTAGGCTGTCCTCTCTTGGAAATTCTTTTTTTTTTTCTTTTTTTTTTTTTTTTTTTGGCCATCCAGAAAAAGATGGCTAAATGGGGGGGGGGGGCTTTTATAATTTGTTGGTGTGCCAGTGTTCAAAATGCTTTGTCTCCCACAATTTTGATCAGATTGCCTTCAAATTGTGCATAAATGTTCACTAGGCGGTTCTCTCCTGAAAAGTTACTTTTTTGGCGATCCGTAAAAAAATGGCTAAATTGGGGGAGGGGGGCATTAAAATAAATAAATAACAGCCAGTTTTCTAAATGCTTTTTCTACCGCAATTTTGACCGGATTCTTTTACAACTGTGCATGAACTTTCGATTTTCAATAACCAGTTTTTTTTTTTTAAATATGACTACCAGAGGCCGGACTTGTCTAGTCACATCATTAAGGGCACCCTTCGCTCATCTCACGTATACCAATTTTGTAGGAATGGTTCCCCGAGTAAGTCTGCTGAAAATTGTTTTGGTTAGCCAACAATTATTGCGCGAATGGCAATTTTTTTATTTATTTGTTTATTTTTATCTATTATTATTATTTTTTTGTGTAATTTTCAGAATTCTTTTTTTTCCCTACAGTTTTGATCTGATTGCTTCCAAATGTTGTGTGATTCTTCCCTGCGTGGTCCTCTTTTGAAAGGTGACTGTATTTGGCAACCCACCAAAATTTATTAAATGGCGTTATTTAAAAAAAAAATTTTGAGAGCCAATTTCAAAAATACTTCTTCTCTCACATGCATTTCTTGGAACAGTTTCATTTGGATTCTTATTAAATTTTATAACAATGTTGAAAAAAGTAAGTATCCGGTTTGTTTTAAATGGTTTCACTCAGCAGTGGTAATTGAATTTGTTCTCAAATGGTACAGGACTGTCTGTAAAGTTATTTTAAAGTCACTGAGGTTTCAATCAACTTGGGTTCTTGTGTGACCAAGTGTGTGACCTGCCAATCTCGAGTTCTGGTTTATTTATGGAAAGCAAAACTGTGAAATCAGCTATTAAGCAACGATGAAAGAGTGATCTTCTCGGTCCCATTCCTGGACAAATAACCCCGGGGCACCGATATTATTCCGTCAACCACGGCGACAGTATCCATTTATTGACAATAGAACCTTTCGTCAGTAAGTCGTCCCTGACTACACGGCAAACAGCTTGTGAAAAGGCGCATGAACAAGCAGAAAATCTTCTAATAGACAATTTGAGTTGAGAAATATTTGTCTCTTGCTAAACTAATGATGCCCTTACATGGTTCGCGCTGGGTTCTCAGGAAACTGAGTCAAAAAAGGAAAGTGTGACTCAGTTGGGTCAAGAAAACTCGGTGGGTTCCGAATAAGTGAGTCATTTCGTAAAAAATGCCCAAAAAGTGGACAAAAATCCCGCCAAGGCGAACCCTGCCTTATGTGTGAGCTTATTTTAAACAAAATGCACATCCTCTGGGGAAAAAAAATCCACGATATCGCTTGATGTTTTTTTTTATAAAGTTGTGTTTTTTTTCACATCTGCAGGAGCGTTGGGGTAACTACTTCCCCGAACATATGAGCGCAGCACTACATGCGTACATGAAGCTTTTGGAATCGGAGCCCTTAAAGCACAACATTTCCGCTTCGTTCGAGGGCTTTGCGATCTGCATGTCACACGCTCTGAAAGGTTCAGTGGAAGAAAAGGCTCAGCTGATGGGATGTTTGGCTTCTGGTAATGCTGAAAATGAGCCTTCTCTCAAGCAAATCATTCAGGTAAAGTGTCAGTTATAGTCGCGTTGGTGCATAAGATCAGTCAACCCTGTCTGAAATACTTTTACAGTAGGAGGATTTATGCATTTTTTGCAAGAATATTGTGTAAAAAATAGAATCTTTCTAACCGCAAAAAGTGACAAATGCGTAACAATAATTATTATATATTTAAAATTGATGTGCTCCTGTTCAAACTCCCAGCCAAAAGTTTTCATAATGTCAACCCAAAATACATCAACCAATTACCGAATGCTTCGTATTCATCACAACACGTATAGATTTGAATTAGGTATAGGAGGAGTCACGGAGTATCTTCTCAAACGCCACGACTGCAGTGTGGTTTTCAGGGTCATCTTTAATCAGCCTAAATATATATTTACCAAAAAATATATATCTTTTAACGAAAAGCATGAATAAAGAGTGTCAATGCGATCAGAGAATTATATGTCTCCCCCTAAGGGAGACATATATAGTATTTGGTATGTCCGTCCGTATGTCCGCAGTGATTTCTTATGAAATTATTGAGTCGATTTTTCTCAAAACATATATACATATTGGGGTACATTTGTAGATGATGCCCGTGTTATTTTTTTTCGTTCCTTCAAAAATTCTATTTTTGGCAAATTTTTAAACATGGGGGTTGGGGTCGTGCATTTTTTTCACGTTGGCAGGCTTATCTCCAAAACAGTTCGTTGGATAAGGCTCAGACGTCGCAAGAAGAACACACATATAGCGCAAATGTATACTGCAGTTTTTTTTCATTTCCGTTGAAAGTGTATTTTTTGCGAATTTTTTAATTTTTTATTTTCATCTTTTTTGGGCCATATTTTTGCGCTATCTCCGAAACAGTTTGTTGGATTAGGCTGTAACGTGGCAAGAAGAACCCACATGTAGTGCAAATGTTTACTGCGAAGATTTCTTCATTTCCGTTGAAAATGTTTTTTTTTTTTTGGCGATTTTTTTAAATTTTAAATTTTCAACTTTTTTTTAACAAATTGTTGCGAAATCTCCGAAACAGTTTGTTCGGTTAGGCTGAAACGTGGCAAGAAGAAGTGCATATAGTGCAGATGTTTGCTGCGAAGTTTTTCTTCATTTTCTCTAAAAATCTATTTTTGGCGATTTTTTCTATTTTTAGGCTCGCCAATGTTGTACTTTTAAGCAAGAAATTTTTTTCCACGAGACTGATTGGGGAGGGGGGGGGGGGGCGGGGGAGACATATCCGTTTTTTTTTAACAAAAACACTGGCCAGTCTAGTTTATTTTCATTTAATGAAATGTATCCTGGCAGCCCATGTTCAAATCATTTTTATGTCGTTAAGACAATCAGCCCGATCAATCGGGTAAGCGAAATTGACTTGTTGTAGATGACTATGTCATATTATTGTGATATTATTTAACACATGGAGACTTGAACCTAATAGAAGAATTGCTGCCCGCTGCCATAGACTTTGTATCAGTCACTGCATTTTTTTCCTGACAATAACTGGAGATGAAATAGAACAAGACGTTTGTTTTGGGAAAATATTAAAGATCAGATGTTGTGTGATTCAGGTTATAGAATGCTTCTGGAATTCTTACAAAGGAATTCTCACATCAGTGGAGAACTACGCCTCGTGGAAACTCGCAGCATCTGAGAACTCTGATTTGATCTCGCGATCTCTCATCCATGATCTCGTTTCTGATGGCAAGTGAACAAGACAGTATTTAACAAATTCCGTTTGATAAAATGAAACAGTAAAAAAAAAATGTGTCGGATACTGTTGATTCTTTGTATCAAACAGTTTCATGAATATTGATATCTTTTCTACATATGTTACAACATTTAATCTCCAGGTCAGTTTTTTTTATTTGCGCTGTCCTAACATTTAGACATTTAGTGACGGAGTGTGTGGGGTCATTGGCCACTAGTGGTTTTGTTTCCATTGTAGGCAAGCAGCTACAGTGCGAGACGACGCTGCCCAGCGCAGACAGCACCTACGGCCTTCCAGCTCTGCTCACTTGGATGCAGAAAAGTGCACTCCTACTCAGCATCATCGACACCGTATTCCACTCATATTTCCCCATAGGTTTTGTAAGCTTCATTTTATAACCCTTTTAAGAGTAGAAATGCGAATGTATCCTCAACTGTCATTTCGCGTTTATATCTATTATAATTGTTTTACAGATCGATTTTATTAGTTGTTATGTTAATATGTTGCGCTGCATTTAATTATTGCACACAAATCGGTCCCTGCCGGAAACAGATAAAATACTGCGTTTTATAAAGTATCTGTGTATAAATCAATAATCGATTCCAGGATCTGGACAGTGAACACAAGATAAGCCCACAGTTTCCACTGTGCACTCTGGCTAATTGGAACAAAATCAGTACAATACTCGATCCGGCCTCAGTGGTATATCTTAATTTCCACCTGCCTCAGGAACTGCGCCGTGAATGGCGATTCTTGTTCAGCAGCAAGCTTCATGGTAAATGTCGCCTAAAATCTTAAAATACGTCAATCAGTACATAAATCAAGGTGTTCAATTATACAAGACTGACCAAATATGAGTAAGAGTTGGAAAGAAATCGGTTGAAATAAGCAACAGATCTATAGTCCTGCATCAGTTTCTGGTGTAAAAACAAAACCCTGAGTTATAATATTGAATATCTTGCGTATAAGAAATGCATGTTGCATGTTGCAAAATTAACTTTGATTATTACTTTGTAAAGAAAATGGTTAAAATCATACGTGGTTACATTGGATTTGACTTGTTTCCTTTAACGCCAGGTAAGAAAACGTTTTATTTCGCTGGTAGGAAGGTATTTTGTTTAATGGTAAAATAACAGTGCGACTGTGTTTTGCATTCATAGGGGAGAGCTTTACTACCATGTGCAAAAAGATTTCTGACCAGGGTCCGAGTATTTTAATCATACGAGACACAAAGGGTCATGTTTTTGGCGGGTTTGCAACAACATCTTGGAAATTTGGTTCCAACTTTGTGGGTAAGTGATTCTCGTTTGTTTCGAATAATAGCTGTGGAGGGGGGGATTATCTACATCTTCTCGTTTTGATCTAGTACAGCCTTATCTTACATTATTAGGTAAACTGGTCGCTCTGGTTCGTATAATATTTATAAAATCTATTTTTGTTGTGTAATGTTTTGTATGCCTGGGCTGTGGTTCATCAGATTTTTTGTCCAGTAATGTGAAACATAACTCAGATGACGAGGCACTAGTATCTTAGAAATTTAGAAGCAAGTAACACGTAAATGTCACCAGATGTAGTATACTTCTTGTCCTATCCTGGATGTTCCCGAATTTTACGTTTTCGGGATATCCATTACTGTCATATAATGTCATGAGCCAATGATATGTTCGTGTATTGTATTGTTTGTTTTTTGTCCCTTTCAGGTTCTCCGGCGTGTTTCCTGTTTAATTTGAAACCCTTCTTGGAGGTTTATCCATCCACAGGCTACAATAATCATTTCATGTATTTCAATCATGGCCAGGAAACACTTCCCAATGGATTAGTAAGATAACAATGTCTTATCTTATAGTTTTGAAAAATTACTGTTATATCTTAAAGGGCAATATCCAGTGAAACAAATATACTCGAATCGTTAGGCTTTCATTCGATTTTCAAGCAAATATATAAATCTATCCATTTTTTTTCATTTTACCGATTTTTATATTTCTTTCATTTTGTTAAAAAAGTTTAACGCAGTATCTATATTTTTTGGTGCAAAAAGGTTCTTTGTAGTTGGAAAATATACATATTAAATAATATACATAGTCAGTTGACTAAGTAAACGTGTGCTTGTGAAACTACATTTTTACACTGACTTGCAGGGAATGGGAGGTCAAATAGGATACTTTGGCCTCTTTCTGGACGAGGAATTCACATGTGGTCATTCCAAAGCAGAACCTCGATGTACGACATACACCAGTCCCCAGTTATCCGCAGATGCTAATTTCAAACTGGAAACATTAGAAGTGTGGGGAGCAGGGCCTGTTGCCAAAGTAACAAGTGAAGAGGAAGAGGTACTTGGTTTAGATTCGAAGATTTAATATTGCAATTTAGTTTGCTAGGTATAAGCTATCTTTATGTTTTTCAATGTAAAGAGTATCTGTTCATTGATTCCTCACCAAGTCAAACCATGACATACTGTCTTGTTTTTCATGTATATTTTACATGTTTTGCCTCCAGTACGTAAAATGTCGGGTATACTCAGTCAAGCTCCAATCAAAAGACGTCTTTTAGAATGTTGCTGGAAGTGTTGGACGCCTGTGAGTCCAAGTGACCTATAATATTTTGTCTTGATCATGCACAGGAAGCCAAAGCAGGTAGCATCTTAGACAAAGATCCAGAAGCGAAGGCGATGCTGTCCCTCATTGACAAAGGCCCACACAGCGAAGGCCTGAGGGACCGAGACCCCATGGCTGATACTCCCGAGGAGCATAACCTACCTTCCGGTTTAGGTTAAAGCAGAGAAGAAATCAACGTCAGTCATTAATTGACATCAGTTGAATACTCAAATTGGCCTTTCTCGGAATGCGTAAATACTGAGGTATCAAGTGCATTTTATAACCTTTTCACATAAAAGTCTGCTGGCGTCGCTGCTAAATCAGAACAACGGTATACGGATGTTATAATTGGATAGTCAATATTGTATCTCCAAGTTTGTTTTCAAAAAGTTAATAGATGCACTGAAGGTCTAGTAGACATATTAGAGTCTTTTTTTTTGAGAAGTTTACCGTACATAGATATAAAAATTTTCTGGGTGCATAGTTGCGAATTGCGAATTTTTGATGGAGAAAGCTTATCCAATACAAGCGTCGAAAACTGAAACCATGTCCTTGTGTCCGACTTTCATCGGGATACTTTTCCTACGCCAGGAAAAATAATCGCGGTTATTCTAACACTGTGCACTGAACTTAAACTTGCATTAAACTTCGTAACAGCGCAGCAACTTAAAACGTAGTTCATGTATTTCTTCTTCTTCTTTTAGTTTAACAAGCATAGGGGACTAAAGAGTTATTAATTAATATACCTGTGCAAGCATAATGTATAACAAATGATGTTATGAAAAGATATATATATATATAACGCTGAAAGATACCGATAGCATTGTACATTATGTACAAAATCAGTGCAATAGCTTGTATATTTGTTAATATTGTCACTGATTATTGACATGTTTTGATACAATGTAACGAGCTAAGGGTCGGTCTGTTAATATTGTACTTACCGATATGTTAATATAGTGATGTGTATGGTATTCCATCTCAGTGTCGATATTAAAGTTGTACTCAGTGTAAGTTTTTTCACATGTTGTGTAAAATAGATAACACACAATAGTAAGTTCCGTATGCCAAGAGTAATACCATTCTTCTTGTGCATTTGTACAGTATCTAAATATGTTGCACATTTCTGAAGTCGTAGAATTGCAAAAAAATCTAAATGTCTTGTACAAGATAATTTCTTTTAATTAAATATGTTACTTTCCATTTTTGAAGACGAATTAAACGACAAAACCAGTCAGTTTATACATTTCGCCAACAGCTGTTTAACAGTTGTTTTATTCTGTTGCCACACAAGGTAGAACCAGTGATGCGTTCCAAGTTGTGTTCTACTAAATAAAGTTTGGTGGCGTCATGATACTCTGTACCAGGTTATTTACATTTGGAATAACAATATTGGTGTATGGTGAAGGTCGTGTATTATGATTTATAGAACCATATACAGAGGGAGCATAATCTGATCGCCATAACAATCAACTGGCATCTAATATCTACTGTAAACGGCTTTATTCAATGAAACTAGGTAAATCAGAAAACCCGATATTTTAGTCATGTATATATGCCACAGGGGTAATATAAAATTCAGGGATGCTTCGTCTGATCTTCCAAATCTTAAACTGTGACAAATAAAATATAAATAAAAACTCACAAAGCCGCTATTCCCATGTTAGCTTTCTCTGAACTGTAAAAGTCTTTCGCTGTTTTGGAAAAATTAGAAAATTTCACAGTTTCAGCTCAATGAGAAAACTTTAGTTCCGTCTTCAAACTATGTGACCCACTCTTTTTGCTAACACGCCTAAATATATTCTGAGTACCAACTATATTTGCGTTGTTACTTTTCCACTTTCTTTCCTCGTGTAAAGCAGTCAAAAGCAAACAATGCCGCTGTTCAATAGTAGATGGTTTTAAATTATCGGATTTGATATAAATAAAGACATTCTCAGTTATCCAAAACAGTTCAGACTCAATGTTATTAGGTATACACCAAATTTTTTTAAAGTAGCTAATGTTTATTTTTTCCACCTGAGAAAGGTATACTCGTTTTGAGCACAGTTGTGCTAAGTTGACCCATTAGCTGCGAAAAAAAACGCAACGATGTTAATGTATACATGCTGGTGTTCATGTTCTGGACAGCATGTTATCATGTGGGAACAAAGTGATGATTCGTTGACAGAGGGGCATCAATTTCCATGGCTCAGAAGTAGCAATAAGTAAGATCGTGTCAAAGTATTGTGTTAATTTATTAAGCAAAACTCAGTCACGAAGGTATACTTAAAAACCGTTTGTTTATTCCGGATGTTTACAAGCTCAAAATTGGTTTACTTACATGGTTTCATGTAGTCCCCCCCGGCATTTTAATTGTACGAGACTAGATGTCTATGTGTCAATGTTTTTGTGTTGTGATCAGTAACAATCACAGTATTTTACTCTATTTGCAGTGTTACGCGAATATTTCGATGCACAGGGCATTTTTGTTTTATAAATGTACACTAAAAATGCAGTCAAAGTAATAAAGTAAGAAATTCACTGATTTAGAAAGCGCAGTCAGCGTGTGCGGCTTCAGTTCATTATGAGATGATCCCGAGTTGCGAGGAGAATAAAAGATCCATAATTAAATAGCCCGTGAATTACCGAAGGCCCCGCCTTCAAGATGTGATTGTTTATAACAAAACAAATTCAAAGCTGCAAAAATTCAGGTATTTGACATTTCTTAGTGATGCATTTAACGTGACTAAAGGCACTGTTCTCCTCGAAAGTATTTTAGGATATTTGTCAAATCTGAAATAGACTTAAGTTTAAAGGCCAAACTCCTGTATGTTGGCCGGTGAACAGTTCAGTAGTGCACTTTGAATTTGTCACTAGGACTTCAGGAATTTTCAAACAAGTGACGTAACGTCTTATTAAACCATTGAAAATGTGTTAACTGACGAATACTTAGTATCACTACCATTCCAATCGTTTTGCCGAACTTGTGTGCTGTACTGATGACAATATTGAGACTGCACGGAATATGATTAAATAAAAATGATATATATGATATATAGTCAGTGCTATGTACATTTATTCGCTTCTGTATGCTCAGAATGGATGCATAAAACACCCCAGAAATACAACTGTTTTCCTGTTGACTGTGTAACACGTTCTCGAATAATTCCACTCTAACGCCGATTGGCTTCTTAATAATTGAACTAGTCACCTAGACTGTTGTGTGTATGTTCTTGCCTTTGCTAAATATTGTACAAAAACATTTCCGTTTAATATCCCGATGTACTGACTCCTTGTTAACACGATATTTTGTGTATGTTGTTGCCTTGCTGTACAAGCATCATTTCCGTTTAATATATTGAAGTGTCATATGACTGCTTAAGTATATTTTTGGGTACATCACATGTTGAATTTTAATTGGTATCAGGACTAGATGTAGTTGACTTTTATGACCTATTTATTGACATAATTTATAAACTAGACTACTGTTGGGAACATTCCCGGTCTGATCGTGCTCAATAAGGTTTGAAAGCTTTATTTTGTTAACTTTGACACGAGTTGGTAAATACTGAGTACTGTGTTGTGTATTTGTGTATTCTGTACATTCGGCGCGGTATATAAGACATTGTATATGAACGGCGCTTGCGGAGATTCCAATAAACGCCACAGGCTGTGACGAGAAAGTGCCAATAAAAAGCTCCCCATGTAATATGTGTCATAAAACTCCGCCCCCTCCTTCGAACCCAAACGAAAGTCCATGTGCAGTTTTACATAGCAAGTGCATTAAACTTGACTGGCAACTCATTATCTCATACATATCATTAATTTTAATGCACAGCACAAGAACTTTTTCCAAGGGAAAATTTTTATGCGTGTATCGCTCACATTTTGGTGGACCTGAATATTCGAGCGGAGTAACTTTATATAAACATGCCCCTCTACTATCTGAAAATATATACCTCAAAATTTCCAATATTTTATTAGTGATAGAAACAGAATTTTGACTTGACAGCAGTAAAATAACCACGCAAAGAATTGTAATAAAGTGCCTATAACAACTGAAAGCATGCCACAACTGTGTGTTTATACATCAAACATGCGATAACTCGAGCCTCTTTAACTCGTTAGCGGGTTACAACGCCACAGAAATGTTACTGGTCTTATGATTTATTACTTTCCGTACTTGTCTTATCTCAATTTTTCGATCATTTAATTTTGGTCCGATGAATGAATCGAATACGCCACTGCATTTAAATAAATGCAGTTGAATTCTTTTATTTTACATAAAACAAAAACACTGTAGGAATACCACTGTCTGCAAGCAACTGGGCAAAACGTGTACACAGGAGTAGTGACGGCGAGGCATAAATAGTGGCGGATGCCATCGTCAAGCTGTATTAATGCGAATCCCTGATCACATTTGTAAAACTGTAGCTTTTTATATACACGCGCGCTTCAAGTTTTGTGGTGGATAAATAATTTTTTTGCCCACTTTTCGCTAACAATTTTCATGAGTAAACTGTTTTTATGGGAATAGCACAATATATTAACAACATGATTTACGGGTAGATTCAGGATTTCAGAAAGATGGTGGTCGTAGATGGAGGTCAGCGACATCCCTGGGTCCAAAACAAAACGCATTAAAAAAAAATTTATCCCAAGCGTAGGAGTCTGATCCCTGCTATCCGACCCCTAGATCCACTCGGTGGTGAATTTAAAAAGGGTCGAATAAATTTGAGGGCCTTCTGCTGTATACGCACTCAAAATTTTGAACCCATGTGTCCCAGTACTGTGAAATTCAACTACCTTCTATTACACGAGTTTATCACACTTATAAAATCACCTTTTCGGAGCCAGTTATACATGGCAAATAAACTAAAATTGTCTTCAACCGCGACGCAAAATATATCAAATGTGACTTAACCATTGTCTTGGCAAATTCAGAAACAAAGCATTTTGTCTTGACAGAAGTAAAAATAACCACGCAAAGAATAGTAACACAGTGCATATAACAACTGAAAGCATGCGACAATTGTGTTAATACAGCAAACATACGATAACTCGAACCCCCTTAACTCGTTAGCGAGTTCCACCGCCACAGAAACGTCACTGGTCTTACTTATAATTTATTATTTTGCGTATTCTCAATTTCTCCATATCACGATCAAAAGCTTTTGGTCCGATGAATTTCATGTTATCGAATATCCATTGCATTTTTAAAAAAATGCAGTTGAATTCTTTTATTTTACATAAAACAAAAACATTGTAGGAATACCACTGTCTGCAAGCAAGTAACTGAACAAAACATGTACACAGGAGTAGTGACGGCGATGCGTAAATCGTGGCTCTAGATGAACACACCACACGTTATATAAAGCACATACTAGGCCGAGATAAACACAGAACAACTGTGAAGATAAACATACCAGACCTATTTTGGACAAGGCAAACAAAACCTATCTTGTACGCTACAATATCAACAGAAACATAACAGAAACATATCACGCGTTGCCCAAACAATAAAACAAACATACTACGCTGGTCTTAGTAACAACTACAGTTTTAGTAACATTAACATACCACAGGTGTCCAGATCACTAACCCATGAGATGATTCCTAAAATGTATGCCAAAACTTTTTTTTTTACCCAATAATCTGTTCCAAAAAATCTGTGACGTCACTCATTAACTAAAACATCAGGGTACGCACAAAAACCGGACATCCCTTAGTGCTGCGTACTTTTTTATAGTTCCTAAACGTAACAAACGTCACTAATATCATGCAGATCAAAAGATACCGACGCGGAGAACACACGTGATTTTTTCTTGCAGTGTTTAAAGAGTTGTAGCGACACGAATTAAAAGCGTTGTATATGGCGTGGTGACCTCTGTAACTAGAGCAGTGTAAATGCACCTCAGTGAAAAACAAAATCACAACATTGAGTAGTGGAATGTACAAAAAGATCACATTTTACAGATCATTGCCTTGTAAAACAATATTAAGTCACTCGTGTAAAAAATGTAAAAAAATATACAACAATGGCGAAATATCTGAATGCTAAAGAGTAATACAGAAGTGAGACACAGGAGTATGACAATTCTATACACACCAAACGAAATCATAAACTTCAAAAATAGATTATATTTACATTTTATAGCATAGCCAATAGAAAACTTCAATAGACGAAAACGATGAAAAACCTTATCAGTGTAAAACCGCTATATAAAGGCAACACATTCGCAGATCACTAACCGAACAATATTAAATGTACTATTACGACCCTTACGACCCAGAGATAGGGGAGGGAGGGAGTGGGGAGGGGGTTGTAGTGTTTTTTGTTTAATATATTTTTGTTTCTCTAAAGATGAAGAGAGCAAGCTCATTGTTTCAATGCTTCACTTAACAGAAAAATAGCTATTTTAGATTGGGTATGAGAGGAGATATAATACTGCTTTCGTCGGCCTTGCTTCAGTGTATACCCACTCCGAAAGCCTCCTTTTTGGAATTGGCTTTTCAGTAAACATCGCCGTCTTGGAGTCTGTCAATAAAATCGTTAAATATCAGTGTCAGAAAAATGTCAAAAGACGAAAAAGGTAAATCGAAAGCTCCAACAAACACTAACCCATCAGACACCGAGTCTGAGGCGGGTGAATTACATGGAGCAGTGGACATTGGGGACCTGACCCACAGAGTGTTAGGGGATAACCTGGAGCCCGAACAAAACGTTCCGAGGCCAAGTGATGCTAAAGAAAGCTATCAAAAGGAAAGCAAAGGGCAAACAAAAGAACGTATAAAAACGCATAAAAAAGAATAAAATGGTGTCATCGAGCGATGATTAGGATTCTCATTCATCCTGATCTAGTGCCTCAAAATCGGATGACAGTGACAGTGATTGGGAAGGTACCTCATCCGATGAAGATGGCTATGAACACTTTGAGCCTTTCCAGAAAACTAAGTCGGTCAAGTTGCCTAATAACCTTGGAAAATTGGCAATGAAACACTTCATCAAATACAAGAGTCTGGAAGTCATGAAGAAAGTAAAAAAAGTGACTGTCCGATACCCAAAAACAAAGCTTTTAAGGTTCCAAGGTTCGATAATGACTGGACGGAGGTTCTGGATGAGGATCACCCAAGTTACCCCATGATACAAAACGAATGGGGCTGACAGATATCCAGACGAGCTCAATGGCCACTATTTGACCATTAGATCTGGATCAAAGATCTGGATGACTGTGGACATAATTGTAAAGGCTGGCGAACATGGTGATTGTGATCTGAGAGAGATCCTAGAACATCTCGTAAAAGCCATTATTGTGTAGGACAAAAGAATGCCGAAGTGAACTACTATCGACGTTTGCCTATAGTGACCAAAATGCTAGGCATCGACAAAAAAAGCACAATAATTTTTGAAGAAAAACTCTAGGTTAACATCTGGAAAGCTACTTAGGAAGAAGCTAAATGACTTGATTCAACAATCTATGGACAAAAGCGAGGTGCACGAGAAATCAAGAAGTCGTACTTTTCGTAATCAAGAAGCGCCTTTTGTAAGCGTAAAGGGCCCCCCGACCAGTGCTTATGGCAGGGGCAGAAGAGAATCTTTAAAGTACAGAAGCCCTCTGGTCAACACATATCAGGATTCAAGGTACAAAGCCAGTCAAGAATACCCCGTTGTTAACCCAAATGGTATGGGGGGAGCCATTGGCACAACATTTGGCATTCAGATTGTAAAGCCCAAGTAAACAGGTTGGGATGTCTCCTAGGCAGCTTGCAAAACATGTCAGTGACAAACCTAAGACCGGAAGTAAGACAGCAATGAAACAAATCCATCTCCCGATTAGAAATAAAATAAGGAGGGGGGAGACTCAAACGGCTCAGGGAAAACTGGGCATTGTTAACCCGAGATCCAAACGTCTTGTCTCATATTTCGGGGGTATCTCTAGAGTTTCATGCAAACCCAACATAAGCATTAGAACCAAGAGTATCAAAATTCAACAAAACAGAAACATTGAACATAAACCTAGAAGTAGACAAAATGCTACAGGAAGGCGTGATAGAACAAACCCCAATGCAAATCAGTTTGTGGGTCACTTGTTTTTAAGAGCGGAAAAGACGGGGATTCAGACCACCTTTCAACCTCAAACCACTAAATCGTTTCATTATTTACAAACACTTCAAGATGGAAACGTAGAGAGAGATGAGAGATGTACGAATCATTCCTCAGATGGACAATGTAACAGCGGTAGCTCAGGTCAACAAAAAGTCCAGTGCGTCATCAAAACGTCTGTTAAAATTAACAAAGGAGCTGTAGGAGTATTGTCTAGAGAAGGACCTTGGATTAGTAGCAGTATATCTGCCAGGAATACCAACCAACACGGCGGACTGGTTGTCGAGACAGTGACAAGACCCCAGCGATTGGAAATTAGACGAACAAATTTTCAAGAACATTCAAGAAATGATGGGGAATATGGCCATAGATCTTTTTGCGAGGAGGACAAATACTCGATAAACGATTTGTGAGCTGAAAGCCGGATCCGGAAGCGTTTGCGACGGACAGCTTCCAGACGAGTTGAACAGGAGTGGTATTCTGCTCTGTCCTTAATTTTAAGGATGTCCTTATTTTTAAAAATAAAGATAAAAAAGTTATTCTGCTCTGTCCTCAAACTTAACAAAGTCTTTTAAAAATAAGGATAAAAATTAAGGATGAACCATCTAATCTCAAGAATAAGGACGTCCTTAAATATAAAGACAGAGCAGAATACCACTCCAGGGCTGCGAGGGGTATTCATTCCCGCCATTTCTTTGCATTATAAACAGTCTTAGCCAAAGTATGGAGGGATAAGACAACCGTGACATTAATAACGCAGGTTTGGCTATTATTATTTGGCTATTTCGTCACAAATTTTGTTTCTGACCCAGGTGACAATTTAGTTTTAGACACCAATCTGTGTAATTACGGATTTCATGAAATGCCTAAAACTTAGTGCTTTCGTGCGACCGTTAGGGGTTTCACGAAATCCCTAAAATTTTCAGGGACTTCGTGAAATCCCTAAAATTCAAGGTAAATTATTACACAAAACTACTGAAAGTATTTCAGTGAATCTGTGTAGTGCTTGTCTTCTTTAAAATTATCTGTCATTTTCTGTATCTTTGATGTTTTTTCTTCACTGCTTCAGTAATGCAACTATTTATGTTGGATTGATTATAACTCTTATAAAACTTCAAATATAATTTAAAAACTTATAAAACTTAAATATAATTTAAGATCAGAGTGATTAATCTGAATCAACAATGGTAAAAAAATGCAATAAAGATCAGAGATCGGCAAATAGTGTTAAAAATACCATCAAATGTATACTATAACAATGGTTATAGAATTGAACAAAAAACTTTGTTTCATGATTTTGGGCCGAGTTGTGTAATTTGGGCCGAGTTGTCAAAAATGGGCCGAGTTGGAAAAAAATTGTTATTCCGAGTCGTCCAAATGGTGCCGAGTTGTCCAGGCCCCTACTGAAGTAAGGCCGATGAAACCAGTATTATATCTGGTCTCTACCCTCCTAAAATCCTAATTTCATTCAGCGTCTTCGGCTCCTCCCAAAATTCTTAATTTAACGCCCCATCCCCAGCTCCCCCCTCCCCACCCCTACACACTTAAAAAAAAAAGAAAGAAGTAGGCGTTTGTAAATATTTTGAAATCTATCAGATTCTTCCCGAGGAAATTTCATTAGACATAACCACGTCACTTTGTAACATTTCAGAGCTAGAATGAACTGTCATTAGACATAACCACGTCACTTTGTAACATTTCAGAGCTAGAATGAACTGTCATTAGACATAACCACGTCACTTTGTAACATTTCAGAGCTAGAATGAACTGTCATTAGACATAACCACGTCACTTTGCAACATTTCAGAGCTAGAATGAACTGTCATTAGACATAACCACGTCACTTTGTAACATTTCAGAGCTAGAATGAACTGTCATTAGACATAACCACGTCACTTTGCAACATTTCAGAGCTAGAATGAACTGTCATTAGACATAACCACGTCACTTTGCAACATTTCAGAGCTAGAATGAACTGTCATTAGACATAACCACGTCACTTTGTAACATTTCAGAGCTAGAATGAACTGTCATTAGACATAACCACGTCACTTTGTAACATTTCAGAGCTAGCATGAACTGTCATTAGACATAACCACGTCATTTTGTAACATTTCAGAGCTAGCATGAACTGTCATTAGACATAACCACGTCATTTTGCAACATTTCAGAGCTAGCGTTTACGTAAAGAATACAGCGAGTATAAAAAAAATACTTGTTTATCGATAGACGAAAAATTTGACCAATATCTCACCGCAAATGCAACTAAGCCAGCTTATTTACGAAAGTGGTTGAACGACAAACCTGAAAGCCTTAACCAGCGACCGAATAAAAGCCGAAAAAAAACCCAGCACAGATTAACAATCACCTTCGGGAAATGTGACCGAATCTTAAGTCAATCTTCAGTAACAAGATAAAAATATACTAACCTCTACGAAAAGTGATATGTTGACGCAGTGTATATAAAATATCGCTCTGGAATGTAACAGTCTCACAATAACTTAACAAAACACAATTTAATTTGTTATGTACATGAACAGAGCAGCACGCCACTTTGAAGCCTCAGTATCTTTTTTGTACAAAAAAAAATATTTGGCAACATCTGCATTTTACGTTATGTGTCCGCGTGACTTTTTTTGTTTTTTGTCTTTTTTTTTTTTTTTTTGGTCCCGTGTCAGAAATAACATCACATAATGTTATCAACAAAAAAACCATGAAATACGAAAAAAAAAAACAATTATTAATATTCAAATTTAAATCTACATTTGAACAATTTTTGGCCGATTTAAAAAAAAAAAAACGTAATAACAATACGATGCTGCACATCTGCCAGCCATTTTTTATTGCATATTACTTAACTGGTATAACTGCCTAGACATTCGATTCCTTCGTACCCTTGTCGTCGTCGGTCGTGTTCATACTGTAAGCACCGTTTTCAAAGCCGTATTGCGCCACGTCACTTCCGCTCTGGCTGGTACTTGGATGCTGTGGGAGGTCAAGCCTTCGCTTTGCCCTCGTAGCCGTGCGGCGTCCCTTTTCGGGCGTCTTGGCGTCCGTGTCCTGCCTCACAGCTTCTATATTCAGGTTGAGTGCGTTCTCCTTCGCCACATCCACAGACGACTGGCGGTTGCTCGTTGGAGACAAAGTAGGCATGATACCGGTGAGCGATAATGAGTGAAGGGCACCTGCACCTGTCAGTGACCTTGACAGGTCAGCGTTGGGCATATCGTGCGCCGAGGGCGAGCTAGCACTTGACTGGTTGGCTAGGGGTGTGTTTTGATTGGACTGACTAGAAGAAGCAGACGATCTGGGCGGGGTGCGGCGCGCTTCTGGGTGGTGGTAGGGCGGGGGTTTGCCTAGCATTTCCTCGGAGTTACTGCGCATGTACGCCATGTTTACATGTTGCTGAGATGCTTCATAAGAGGGCGGTGCCTCTGGATACGCCATAAAACCACCTGAATGAACAGCACAAAGAATCGTTATAATATTAATGCAGAAAACTCCATCTCCATACTAAACATCCTATTACTTCGAACAAGATTGTCAAGCAAATAAACAAATATATAAATATGTATATGTCGTTAGTCTTTTGTTCTGCCCCATTTCGAAAATAGCAAGAAAACAAATATCTGAATTATTTTTTGCTTGCTATATATATATATTTTTTTTTCAAAATAGAGTATTTCTATACAAAGTAACGAAATCAGTTCACCGATAGCAAACGGGCCGGGATTGGTGGAGGGCGGAGGTGTGGCAACAAAGCTCGATCGCTGCACGGCGCGCTGCTGGGCGTACGCCTCCCTGCGCCTCGCCAGGTGGCGCTTCCGGCGCTTGTGCATGAAGAACACGAGAACGGCGCAAATGCAGAGTCCGAGGACGATGGGCACGACGATGGCCGGGATGATCGTCAGCAGGTTGCTGTTGGACTCCCCTGATTGGTTGTTGTGCGCTGACACATAAAAGAAAAAAATAGAAGGAACTACAGTCGAAACCGATTAATTAAATCTAGCATTTCTGTTCGAAAGCCTTTAACCGGCGTACATCGGGCGTGTTTCTAAGGCGAAAGAACTTCACCGGAATTTAATAACGTATGTAAATAAAAAGTTTATGTGACTAACCCATTTCATGTTTCACATTTATCACTATCTCGGGAAAAGGTAACTTAATGACGATAATACATTCAAGACCAAAGAGTTAGCCCGCCAGGCTATACCAAAGCACCGAGGGACTCTTTTCATTTTTATTGAGCCAGAAGAATGAACAGTAGTGGATGCTTACATGGACCGCAGTTGGTCTCGTCCGTGGCGTCGGCACACTGCTTGACGCCATCACACTGCTCGCTGACGCAGTACCACTCCCCTCCCGTCCTGCACGAGACTTCACGAGAGCAGGACACGGGATCTGGTGTCGAAAACCACCACATTATCAGCCAATGACAGTGATTGAATTGGAACACTTTATCAGCCGTCCCCCAACCACGCCAATACCAACCAATGAAGAATTAAACACTTTCAACACCTTCGCTCCTCCCTCCCTCCCCAACCCTTCAATCTCACTGCTAACACACAAAAAAATGAACAGCCAAATGCTACAAACACAACGTTATTTTACTTAAGACTTTACTGCGTTTTTATTGATTTATAATCACGACATTTGTGCCTACCCTGACACTCGGCTTCGTCTCGGCCATTTCCGCAATGATCCACGCCATCACAGACGAGCGACTCGTGAATACACCGGCGCCTGTTCTCGCACCAGAATCCTGGACAAGACAAGTAGGTCAGTGAAACTGACTATGTCCCCCGCCGTACAATCCCAGTATTTGATTTTGTTAGGTTGGACTACAACCCTTCGTATCATATTCGTAAATTTTAATATTTCAGCCGGGCCAATATCCTTGGGCCAACATGGCTCATTTACAATACCAATTCTTGTTACCACCCATACTACCTATGTGTATAACATTTTGCCAATTGTTTCCAAAAATGTAGGCTTGAGTGTGTTAGCAAACTCATTCCAGTATGTAAGGGTTGTGAAAATTTCTGAAGTTCAGCTGGGCCAATGTCCTTGGGCCGACAGGGCTCATTTACAATACCGACCTTTGTTGGTTCTAATACTTCCTATATCTAAAAGATTTCAACAATCGATCTAGAATTGTAGGCTTTAGTGTATTAACAAACTCATTCAACTGAGTAGGATTGGGAAAATTTGTGAAGTTCAGCTGGGCCAATGTCCTTGGGCCGACAGGGCTCATTTACAATACGGACCTTTGTTGGTTCTAATACTTCATATATCTAAAAGATTTCAACAATCGAACCAGAAATGTAGGCTTGAGTATGTTAACAAACTCATTTCCAGCATGTAAGGGTTGTGAAAATTTCTGAAATTCAGCTGGGCCAAGTCCTTGGGCCGACAGGGCTCATTTACAATACCGACTTTTGTTGGTTCCAATACTTCCTATATCTAAAAGATTTCAACAATCGATCTAGAATTGTAGGCTTTAGTGTGTTAACAAACTCATTCAACTGAGTAAGGATTGGGAAAATTTGTGAAGTTCAGCTGGGCCAACGCCTTGGGCCGACAGGGCTCTTCTACAATACCGACCTTTGTTGGTTCCAATACTTCCTATATTTAAAAGATTTCAACAATCGAACCAGAAATGTAGGCTTGAGTGTGTTAACAAACTCATTCGACTGAGTAAGGATTGGGAAAATTTTTGAAGTTCAGTTACCACCCATACTACCTATGTGTATAACATTTTGCCAATTGTTTCCAAAAATGTAGGCTTGAGTGTTAGCAAACTCATTCCAGTATGTAAGGGTTGTGAAAATTTCTGAAGTTCAGCTGGGCCAATGTCCTTGGGCCGACAGGGCTCATTTACAATACCGACCTTTGTTGGTTCCAATACTTCCTATATCTAAAAGATTTCAACAATCGATCTAGAATTGTAGGCTTTAGTGTGTTAACAAACTCATTCAACTGAGTAAGGATTGGGAGAATTTGTGAAGTTCAGCTGGGTCAATGTCCTTGGGCCAACAGGCCTCATTTGCAATACCGACCTTTGTTGGTTCAAATACTTTCTTTATCTAAAAGATTTCAACAATCGATCTAGAATTGTAGGCTTTAGTGTGTTAACAAACTCATTCCAGCATGTAAGGATTGTGAAAATTTCTGAAATTCAGCTGGGCCAATGTCCTTGGGCCGACAGGGCTTATTTACAATACCGACTTTTGTTGGTTCCAATACTTCCTATATCTAAAAGATTTCAACAATCGATCTAGAATTGTAGGCTTTAGTGTGTTAACAAACTCATTCAACTGAGTAAGGATTGGGAGAATTTGTGAAGTTCAGCTGGGCCAATGTCCTTGGGCCAACAGGGCTCATTTGCAATACCGACCTTTGTTGGTTCAAATACTTTCTATATCTAAAAGATTTCAACAATCGATCTAGAATTATAGGCTTTAGTGTGTTAACAAACTCATTCCAGCATGTAACCACCAATTTGTGAAAATTTCTGAAGTTCAGCTGGGCCAATGTCCTTGGGCCAACAGGGCTCATTTACAATACCGACCTTTCTTGGTTCTAATACTTCCTATATCTAAAAGATTTCAACAATCGATCTAGAATTGTAGGCTTTAGTGTGTTAACAAACTCATTCGACTGAGTAAGGATTGGGAAAATTTTTGAAGTTCAGTTACCACCCATACTACCCAAGTGTATAACATTTTGCCAATTGTTTCCAAAAATGTAGGCTTGAGTGTTAGCAAACTCATTCCAGTATGTAAGGGTTGTGAAAATTTCTGAAGTTCAGCTGGGCCAATGTCCTTGGGCCGACAGGGCTTATTTACAATACCGACTTTTGTTGGTTCCAATACTTCCTATATCTAAAAGATTTCAACAATCGATCTAGAATTGTAGGCTTTAGTGTGTTAACAAACTCATTCAACTGAGTAAGGATTGGGAGAATTTGTGAAGTTCAGCTGGGCCAATGTCCTTGGGCCAACAGGGCTCATTTGCAATACCGACCTTTGTTGGTTCAAATACTTTCTATATCTAAAAGATTTCAACAATCGATCTAGAATTATAGGCTTTAGTGTGTTAACAAACTCATTCCAGCATGTAACCACCAATTTGTGAAAATTTCTGAAGTTCAGCTGGGCCAATGTCCTTGGGCCAACAGGGCTCATTTACAATACCGACCTTTCTTGGTTCTAATACTTCCTATATCTAAAAGATTTCAACAATCGATCTAGAATTGTAGGCTTGAGTGTGTTAACAAACTCATTCAACTGAGTAAGGATTGGGAAAATTTGTGAAGTTCAGCTGGGCCAATGTCCTTGGGCCGACAGGGCTCATTTACAATACCGACCTTTCTTGGTTCCAATACTTCCTATATCTAAAAGATTTCAACGATCGAACCAGAAATGTAGGCTTGAGTGTGTTAACAAACTCATTCGACTGAGTAAGGATTGGGAAAATTTTTGAAGTTCAGTTACAACCCATACTACCTATGTGTATAACATTTTGCCAATTGTTTCCAAAAATGTAGGCTTGAGTGTTAGCAAACTCATTCCAGTATGTAAGGGTTGTGAAAATTTCTGAAGTTCAGCTGGGCCAATGTCCTTGGGCCGACAGGGCTCATTTACAATACCGACCTTTGTTGGTTCCAATACTTCCTATATCTAAAAGATTTCAACAATCGATCTAGAATTGTAGGCTTTAGTGTGTTAACAAACTCATTCCAGCATGTAAGGGTTGTGAAAATTTGTGAAGTTCAGCTGGGCCAATGTCCTTGGGCCGACAGGGCTCATTTACAATACCGACCTTTCTTGGTTCCAATACTTCCTATATCTAAAAGATTTCAACAATCGATCTAGAATTGTAGGCTTTAGTGTGTTAACAAATTCATTCAACTGAGTAAGGGTTGGGAGAATTTGTGAAGTTCAGCTGGGCCAATGTCCTTGGGCCGACAGGGCTCATTTACAATACCGACCTTTCTTGGTTCCAATACCTCCTATATCTAAAAGATTTCAACAATCGATCTAGAATTGTAGGCTTTAGTGTGTTAGCAAACTCATTCCAGCATGTAAGGGTTGTGAAAATTTGTGAAGTTCAGCTGGGTCAATGTCCTTGGGCCAACAGGGCTCATTTGCAATACCGACCTTTCTTGGTTCAAATACTTTCTATATCTAAAAGATTTCAACAATCGATCTAGAATTGTAGGCTTTAGTGTGTTAACAAACTCATTCAACTGAGTAAGGATTGGGAGAATTTGTGAAGTTCAGCTGGGCCAATGTCCTTGGGCCAACAGGGCTCATTTGCAATACCGACCTTTGTTGGTTCAAATACTTTCTATATCTAAAAGATTTCAACAATCGATCTAGAATTGTAGGCTTTAGTGTGTTAACAAACTCATTCCAGCATGTAAGGATTGTGAAAATTTCTGAAATTCAGCTGGGCCAATGTCCTTGGGCCGACAGGGCTTATTTACAATACCGACTTTTGTTGGTTCCAATACTTCCTATATCTAAAAGATTTCAACAATCGATCTAGAATTGTAGGCTTTAGTGTGTTAACAAACTCATTCAACTGAGTAAGGATTGGGAGAATTTGTGAAGTTCAGCTGGGCCAATGTCCTTGGGCCAACAGGGCTCATTTGCAATACCGACCTTTCTTGGTTCCAATACTTTCTATATCTAAAAGATTTCAACAATCGATCTAGAATTATAGGCTTTAGTGTGTTAACAAACTCATTCCAGCATGTAATGGTTGTGAAAATTTCTGAAGTTCAGCTGGGCCAATGTCCTTGGGCCGACAGGGCTCATTTACAATACCGACCTTTCTTGGTTCCAATACTTCCTATATCTAAAAGATTTCAACAATCGAACCAGAAATGTAGGCTTGAGTGTGTTAACAAACTCATTCGACTGAGTAAGGATTGGGAAAATTTTTGAAGTTCAGTTACAACCCATACTACCTATGTGTATAACATTTTGCCAATTGTTTCCAAAAATGTAGGCTTGAGTGTTAGCAAACTCATTCCAGTATGTAAGGGCTGTGAAAATTTCTGAAGTTCTGCTGGGCCAATGTCCTTGGGCCGACAGGGCTCATTTACAATACCGACCTTTCTTGGTTCCAATACTTCCTATATCTAAAAGATTTCAACAATCGAACCAGAAATGTAGGCTTGAGTGTGTTAACAAACTCATTCGACTGAGTAAGGATTGGGAAAATTTTTGAAGTTCAGTTACAACCCATACTACCTATGTGTATAACATTTTGCCAATTGTTTCCAAAAATGTAGGCTTGAGTGTTAGCAAACTCATTCCAGTATGTAAGGGCTGTGAAAATTTCTGAAGTTCTGCTGGGCCAATGTCCTTGGGCCGACAGGGCTCATTTACAATACCGACCTTTCTTGGTTCCAATACTTCCTATATCTAAAAGATTTCAACAATCGATCTAGAATTGTAGGCTTTAGTGTGTTAACAAACTCATTCCAGCATGTAAGGGTTGTGAAAGTTTGTGAAGTTCAGCTGGGCCAATGTCCTTGGGCCAACAGGGCTCATTTACAATACCGACCTTTCTTGGTTCTAATACTTCCTATATCTAAAACATTTCAACAATCGATCTAGAATTGTAGGCTTGAGTGTGTTAACAAACTCATTCAACTGAGTAAGGTTTGGGAAAATTTGTGACGTTCAGCTGGGCCAATGTCCTTGGGCCGACAGGGCTCATTTACAATGCCGACCTTTCTTGGTTCCAATACTTCCTATATCTAAAAGATTTCAACAATCGAACCGGAAATGTAGGCTTGAGTGTGTTAACAAACTCATTCGACTGAGTAAGGATTGGGAGAATTTGTGAAGTTCAGCTGGGCCAATGTCCTTGGGCCAACAGGGCTCATTTGCAATACCGACCTTTGTTGGTTCAAATACTTTCTATATCTAAAAGATTTCAACAATCGATCTAGAATTGTAGGCTTTAGTGTGTTAACAAACTCATTCAACTGAGTAAGGATTGGGAAAATTTGTGAAGTTCAGCTGGGCCAATGTCCTTGGGCCGACAGGGCTCATTTACAATACCGATCCTTGTCTGTTCCAGTACTACCCATATATACAATATCTTAACAATCGGTGGAAAACTGTAGGCTTGAATGTGTTAACAAAAAAGGTGTCGACAGACAGACAAACCCGAAAACTATAGTCCCCCGGCGGGGGACTAACAAAGCCTTATTTAAAAGTCAAAGTCCGCAGGCATCAGTGACATAAAAGGAAACAACAACCTGCTGTGACGTCATCACACTCCCACTGGCGTTGCTCAAGGACGACAGATATGAACGTGGCCTCGACGTGTTTGTGCGCCTGACAGCGGGAGGTGAGATGGACGTAGAAGCCGTCGCTGTCGCGGTAGACGCTGTCCACGGCAATCGTGGCTGTAACGAAGCCATAAGAAACAGCTGTCAGTGGTATAAAATGTAACTAGAGCGGCCAGTGCATACCAACAACAGTGTACCCCCAAACACAAACCCGCTAAACACTTTTATTGGCTAATCGTTGATTTTTTGCTGTCAACGACACTAGGAAGATATGTAAATAAGACACTTTCTACACATTTATTCCGGAACAAACTAACGCAGAATAATGACCATAAAACTTCTGTGATGCGCAGGACTGGAAACTTTTCCTTGTTATATATATGTATCTCGCGATATCTTGGTCCCCCACTTTTCCCTCGCCATTCCCCAACCCCCTGCCTCTTGGATTTCTCCCCCGGGGGCCCAGAGGATCTCTTTGTATATCAATTACACAACCACAACAATTTGTCCATATACAAACTTCGTCGATTAATCGGTATTGTGTGTAGTGCCACCCTCTCTATGACGTCACTTACCGGCCGAATTTGTGCTGGCCACCAGCCTGCCCGTCGATATCGTTCCGCTGCGAATTTCCATGAAATCTGTGTCGTCCAATTGCAAACTTGTAAAGACTAACTCAACCTAAAGCAAATGAGAGAAAAAAAAAACAACACGCACTCAAGGCGAAGCACAAAATTAAAAACAACAAGAATTCAAGACTCTCTAGCATTCTGAGTTGACGTCGAAACCAAGCCAGCCAGCAAAAGTTATCTTTACGCTTAACTGGTAAAGATCGGCCGCTCAATTTTTCCACAGTGGGTAACATATTCTCCCTTTTCAACAAACTCCCCCACTACAGTGTAACAGATTCTCCCTCGCCAACAAACTCCCCCGCTACAGCGTAACAGATTCTCCCTCTTCAACAAACTTCCCCACTATAGTGTAACAGATTGTCCCTCTTCAACAAACGCTCCCACTAGTGTAACAGATTCTCCCCCCTTACAATAATAAGCGGGGAACATTATCCACCTCTCCACAATATGCCACTTAATAAATAACATCTTATCAACCTCTCCCCCTTAAACTTAACAGATTCCACTTCCTGACCTTAAAGATTCGACTACCCTAACTTAACAGATTCTAGTTTCTTAAATTTACAGATTCTATTTCATGAAATTGACAGATCCTACTTCCTGAACGTAACATATTCTACTTAATCAAGTTAACAGATTCTACTTCCTAAAGATAACATATTCTTCTTAATGAAGTTAACAGATCCTACTTCCTGAACGTAACAGAGACTCCCTTATGAGTTTGGGAGATTCTCCCTCCCCAGCTTAACACATTCTCCATTCTCTCTCACACAAATGCTCTTGAACATAAAACTCGTTTTACCTCAGGAAAGCTTTGTTGGTTGTTTTGCTTGCTGAAGACCCAGACACAATCCACAACGTCACCAGCACTGCATAACGACCTTGACATTTTGTATTCAAAATGGCCGCCCCAAGTATTCTTGAAGTACCTACCGCACGCTGAAATTAAAACCAGTTCAACAACTTCACGTCTTTGAGATAATCAGTAATTTATATTTTTCATAATACACAACAAGATCCTTAAAAATCCAAATATCAAAAGAAACAATGAATTGCAATTCATTTCTATAAAATCATTGTTAAGCCATTTCTACAAAGCAGCCTCGACTTCACCAAGAATGAAGTGTTCATGTTGCTCTTTACGCCCTCCTATGACCAAAAGTCCACAAAGTCACACCGTGGTGGAGGATAATGCCAGGAAAGGTTTTGGTACATGTTTGAAACAACCGGTGAATTAACGCCAATGCTTCTATACGTGCCCATTCCGCAAAAATAGAAAATGTAACAATTTGCTTAAATTCTGGGAGATAACATATGAAAAGATAAGCAGAAATTTTTTGTAGTTATTCGCAAAAAAAAAATATGAAAGCAAATTTCGGCTAAACATGCTGATCATGGCGAAAATTTCCATGACTAAACAAGTGGTAAAAATGCTTAGATCTACAGAATGTAATTTTTGAAAATTTTTGAACTATGTAGCACTGACACGCACACTTGACTAACTGTACTTACAATGATCTGGTACTGCGGGCTGAGTACCTTCATCCAGGAAGTGATACTCGAGTCGGAAGCCTGGGTAAGGGAGGCCCGGGATGTAATTAGGGTCTTCCTTGCCCGTGTAAAAATCTACATACAACCTGGTGTGTTAAATAAAGAAATAATAAAATAGACACATCAAAATGAAACATGCATAAATTAATACAGTGAAAAATCGAATAAGGAATATTTTCTAACGTGCTCTGTCTATTTTCAAATCTAAGTGCACACCTATTTGCAGTAGAAATAATGAACGGTCTTTGCTCCCCACCGTTTCTCGAAATTGAATGCGACTTTGCTGCATCGAACGAAATCTGGAACAGAAGAGACATATCAGCCCACGTCATTAACTTCTCAATGACACTCCAGCCCACGTCATTAACTTCTCAATGACACTCCAGCCCACGTCATTAACTTCTCAATGACACTCCAGCCCACGTCATTAACTTCTCAATGACACTCCAGCCCACGCCATTAACTCCTCGCTGACACTCCAGTCCACGCCATTAACTTCTCGCTGACACTCCAGCCAACGTCATTAACTTCTCAATGACGTAACAGCCCACGTCATTAACTTCTCGCTGACGTACCAGCCCACGTCATTAACTTCTCAATGACACTCCAGCCCACGTCATTAACTTCTCAATGACGTAACAGCCCACGTCATTAACTTCTCACTGACGTAACAGCCCACGTCATTAACTTCTTAATGACACTCCAGCCCACGTCATTAAATTCTCAATGACGTACCAGCCCATGCTGTCAACTTTTCACTGACATACCAGCCCATACCGTTACGCACCGGTATCCAATAAAATATCCAGCGGTCACGCATATAGTTATGGATTTAAGGATCAAAATATTCAAAAGGTTATGTCAAGGCTTGACTCATGAAACGGCTGACTCATCAGGTACAAATAATTCCTGCACAGTGCATGCAAGCACTATGTCTCTTCGTTGAATTATGAATGCCTGGGCAAGACTAGATTCCATGATCTCGCACTGACCGCGTTATGTCAGCATCGTGCAGGGGAATCGCAAGCCGAGTTAACCAACATCCACACACAGCCACTGCCCCTAACCACCCCTCTCCCCGACCTCCCCCACCTCGCTACGTCCCTGCCTGCAGTGTGGCAGCCGATTCCACGATATCGCACTGAAAGCGTTATGTCAGCATCGTGCAGGGGAACCGTAAGCCGAAATAACCAACATTCACACACAGCCACTGAAATTTCCTCAACAGTTAAAATGCTCGAATAAGCACTTGTAGAGGAAAAATTAGAAGGAAACGAAAACCGAAGCAACCAAAGGTCTAGAATTGCTGCCACCCTCCCCACCCCCTAACAAAAAAAACACACACATACAACAGACAAAAACATGGTGTCAAGGTCACATATCATGGTGCATTAACAAGATAAAGATAAATACGGAGACTAGGGCTTTTTCGTAGTTACGGGCAGAAGAAGTAACAATAGATATGACACTCAATGAACTGCAAGAAATGGCTTCGAAAACCACTGACCTGGATGTAGCTTTCCGGCATGAGGTTCCAGTCCGTAAATGTCACGTTGATTCTGCCATTTGCGTCGTTGTTTCTGAGGACGTAAGGGTAGAGATCCAGCCCTACATGGGCGTTGTACTTCTCCGGGAAAAACGGACTCGTTATCGATCCGCCTTCCCCTGGTGATCCAGTCAAGGTCCGAGTTTTTTCTAAAAAAAAAAATTAAAAAAAAAAAAAAAAAAAAATTCTATTTAAAACTCGCCTTGGCATGCTTTACCATTTTAATACGCATCACGTGTCAAACCCATTGATATGGGGAAGGCCGACAAAATCATTGTCACACAATGGCAAAATTGTAGCACTTACACTGTGAAATGCCTCGATAAATGGCAAAGGTTTAACACTAAAGCTATGAAATATATCGATAAATGGCAAAGATGTAAAACTAAAGCTATGAAATGTATCGATAAATGGCAAAGTTGTAAAACTAAAGCTATGAAATGTATCGGTAAATGACAAAGTTACAAGACTAACCCTGTGAAATATATCGATAAATGGCAAAGTTGTACCTCTTACCCTATGAAATGTATCGATAAATGGCAAAGTTGTACCTCTTACCCTATGAAATGTATCGATAAATGGCAAACTTGTAACACTGATGCCGTGAAATGCATCGTTAAATAGCAAAGTTGTAACAATAAGGCGCTGAAATACATCGATAAATGGCAAAGTTGCAACAGTAACGCTGTGAACTGCATCGATAAATGGCAAAGTTGTAACATTAAGGCTGTGAAATGCATCGATAAATGGCAAAGTTGGAACACTAACGCTGTGAAATGCATCGATAAATGGCAAAGTTGTAATACTAACGCTGTGAAATGCATCAACCAATGCTTACCCACGACTGTGATGTAGAAACTGAACGCAATGTCCGCATTTTGCTGGGTGGTTCTACAAAACTTCAGAAAAACATTTCTCGTGACAGTTGTGTAGGTCCAGTGCTCGCCGCTACGCTGCAGTATGAACTCCGCGGTACGCTCCGGGTAGTCGGGCTCAAACAACATCAAATGGTCACACCTGGGAAACAACAGCAAGCATTCAATAATGATTATGTATTCTGTTACAGTTTCAATTCATTCAACATTCGTTCGTTGAATTTATTATTATTATTATTATTATTAGTATTATTATTATTATTATTATTTTATGTGTTCTCCTATAAGAAAGGAGCCAGTTCTAAATTACAACCATCATCTACCTAAAAAATGAAACGTTTCAAATGTGATGTACAAGTGGCGTACCCTTCAATACACGTTCCTTGCTCCGGGACTGGCCGGTTGCATTGGGTGAGGATAAGCTCATCTGTCTCAAACACCATGTAACACCCCTCACAAGCCTTTATCGTCATAGAGCAATCGCTGGCGCGTATCCCCTCGTCCGGAACATAATGCGGATAACCCTAACAACATTAATAATAGTAATTAATTATTAAGTAAATAAGAGGGAAATAATGAAATCGGCCACAGGGTTAAACAAAGAGAAGTTAAAAATTTTACCCTTAATTATAAACAAGTGCCGAAATTTGCTTTTCTGAGTACAAACTTTTCTTAAAACATTTCGCTCCCATTTCCTTGCCCTTTATTAAAAATTTAATTTATTAAAAATTTAATTTCAAAATTTCCTATCCCTTTATTAAAAATTTAAACATACTTTGCAAAAGAACTTAGTTAACGCAGGTTCAAATTTTTTTATCAAAAATATCGTCTCTGATTGTAAAGAGAAACTAGGCTAAAAGCATCGGTGGAAGGCCATGTTCTGCCACAATATACACATGTATTTGAAGGGAGTTGTATAAGAGATTTAAGTTGGATAAAGAAACAAATATTCTATTCATTTTACAACTTAATTCCTAACAAAACTTGAGTAAAATGCTCTCTGTGCTTCCGTACTCAACCGTTCACATTTGCCGTGTTGCCAAAACATGAACAGTCTACTTTCAAAAACAGCGAAAAAGAAGTGCGCAGCAAATGAGTCACTGATGACCCAAATGCAGTATAACCGCTTGCAACGATTACCACGAGCTAACACTGCAGGGCAGCACTGGCACACAAGTCAATAACGAATGCAGTCACACTTCAATGCTCAACCTAAAGAAAGCATTGCCACGAAACCCATAAAAATGCCTCTGTATTTTTTTAATCTATTCAAAAAAAATGTTTTAATATTTCATGAAAACAGTGACTCTTTGAAACAAAATCAATAAGCTATCGAAGTTAAAAGAATATTGGCCAAAACTCAATAACAAAATAGTAAGCCACAATCCACAGGTTAACAAATCGCTGTGACTATGGCAAATCTAGACGACAAGTTGCGACTTGTTTCATGGTCCAGTATTCCTAAGTCGCTGTTTTTCAGCTTCTTTCAGACGAAATGCAATAAAATGTCCTACTCATTCAATGTTTGAGACAAACCCTAATACGTTCCTCAATGGGAGGTGGTCAATATTCAAAGCAGATGCATGACATCACAAAAATCTTCAAATTTCATTGGCCCACTGTAGTTACTATTAGTTGACTCATCAATGAACGTAAATATACTATGAATGAAAGTAAATTTATGACTGAAATTGGAACCGTCTCAAAAAAAAAATCCCCCAAGCGGAATGTAGCACTATAGGAAGGCCAGCTTGGGCTGGCCTCCCAAAAATACAAGGCGAATACCAGCCGGTTAATTTGTTTAAAAAGGAAAAACAACATTAATTTTTTCCCCGCCTGAAAGATACACAGCGTGAAGATGACTTGAAACGACGTCATGGAAACTGTATATATGTTCACACAAGGTGTTCAATTCATCAACTGACTCTTCCTCAAACGTAAATGTGACGTTTTAACAAGCATCACTTTCGCATAATCTTCAACGTCTATATGCTGTTGGTAGGGTGGTACCTGGCTCTATCTTTAGTAATATTTATCGCAATGACACCCTAAAACCTTGGCAGCCCTGCGGTACCAACCTGAGACTTGATGTGTGCCCTGGATCCTGCTTCTTCCAGAGAGACTTGGTCTGCTACACAAAATTCATGCTGCGAGGGTATTACAGCTGTAACCAATAGCGTCATAAAAACATCTTATTTGTCTCCAGTTTTTTTTTGTTTTTTTTTTTTGAAATAATTAAAAAAAAGAAAACATGGATGCTGTAATTTCAGTTTCAAAATTACCGACTAAATGAGTAAAATACAAACTGGAGCACGATAAGGTCTACTGACGTTGTGTGCGGGGTCTGTCCTGAGCACGCCACAAACACTGTAATGCCAAACTTACAGGACTGGGAAAGCACTGCCTCCACAAGCCATGCGCAAAAACACAACTTAAAAGTGACGCCAATCAGGCTCTCCATTGCTCTTCATGATATCACTGTGCACGCGCCTGGATGATCCTCTCTGCAAACATAATATGCAGGGCTCGAAATTAGTGGGAGCCCGGGAGCCCGAGGCTCCCAGATTTCGTGCCGGGCTCCGAGATTCTTGGATCTCGGAGCCCGGCTGGCTCCCGGAAAGTCCGGTATTTGTTTTTTTTTTACAATAATGAAATCGGATTTTATTTATTGTGACGTCAGAAACTTAACAATGAACTGAATTATTTTTGATTATTTTATGAGAAATCCTTGCTTTGAAAACTGCACATCAGGTTTCTGCACATGAATTTGTTCATAATTGATAAGAAGTCAGCTTTGAAACATTTCAAGACTACATTGTGGAACTAGAGCAGTGTGCATAGCCCACATATTCCCCACAGGCCCCCATCAGTTAAACACGGCCATCAGTAGTCAATCAAGAGCTGAAATTTTCCAAGTCCAGTCCGATCTGTGTTTGTTCCCATAGAAGCTACATACCAAGTTTCATTAAAATCCCTGCAGTTGTTCTTGAGATATCGTGTTAACAAACTCATTCCGATGGTGAATTATTTCCAGGATTTGGTAAATTTCAAAGTGCATTTGGATCATTTTCCTTGGGCCAACCTAACCCATTTACCAGACAGACCCACTACTTCAGTGACCATCTACACTATAGGGTCTTTCTTCCTGCTAGATTTGATCAAAATCGAATTAGTCGTCTCTGAGATACCGTGTGCACATAGTCAAAAAGTTAAAACACACCAAACTGAAATTTAAAAACAAATCGTTAAAAATACAATTTTTAATCGGAATCAACCTTCGTGATGATGTGCACTATCTGGTCTTTCTAATTCCAGGGTTTGGTGAAGATCCGATGTACTGTTTTAGAGATATCGCGTGAACAAACCAAAGTGAAAGTACCAAAAATTCGTCAAAAATTCAATTTAAAAAAAATCAAAGTAATTCCTCAGCGCAAATCTGCACTATATGGTCTTTCTTTCTGCAAGGTATGGTGAAGAGCATATGGGCTATTTTTGAGATATCCCATAAACAAAGTTTAAAAACAGTACTGAAAGCACTAAAATTTAAAAAAAATATCGGACCGCCAAAAAAAATTGGTGTGCATCAAGCTATGACCATGGGGATGAATCCTGTAAACTTTCAGACCAAATGGCCTACACATCTAGCGAATGAGTAGTAATGGACGGACAGAGCGCAACCCATAAAAAACGAAAAGCGATTGGCGGTCCTGCCTAAGTGATGATCACGTTAGTGACTTCATGATGGTTCAACTGGAATCAGGAGAAACATCTAGCTTTGACCCTAGCCATGCTATTGATATTTGGGCCACTTCAGGTGTTCGAAAAAGGCGTCCCGATATGATGGACAAAAAAGAGGAAAATAATGAAAAAGACAAACAAACACGTAAATGAAGAAAAAGAAGCTTGGCAGAACTTAGATTTCATGTTATGACAAGTGTGACATTAATAAACTAGGCTAAAAGCATCGGTGGAAGGCCATGTTCTGCCACAATATACACATGTATTTGAAGGGAGTTGTATAAGAGATTTAAGTTGGATAAAGAAACAAATATTCTATTCATTTTACAACTTAATTCCTGACAAAACTTGAGTAAAATGCTCTCTGTGCTTCCGTACTCAACCGTTCACATTTGCCGTGTTGCAAAAACATGAACAGTCTACTTTCAAAAACAGCGAAAAAGAAGTGCGCAGCAAATGAGTCACTGATGACCCAAATGCAGTATAACCGCTTGCAACGATTACCACGAGCTAACACTGCAGGGCAGCACTGGGACACAAGTCAATAACGAATGCAGTCACACTTCAATGCTCAACCTAAAGAAAGCATTGCCACGAAACCCATAAAAATGCCTCTGTATTTTTTTAATCTATTCAAAAAACATGTTTTAATATTTCATGAAAACAGTGACTCTTTGAAACAAAATCAATAAGCTATCGAAGTTAAAAGAATATTGGCCAAAACTCAATAACAAAATAGTAAGCCACAATCCACAGGTTAACAAATCGCTGTGACTATGGCAAATCTAGACGACAAGTTGCGACTTGTTTCATGGTCCAGTATTCCTAAGTCGCTGTTTTTCAGCTTCTTTCAGACGAAATGCAATAAAATGTCCTACTCATTCAATGTTTGAGACAAACCCTAATACGTTCCTCAATGGGAGGTGGTCAATATTCAAAGCAGATGCATGACATCACAAAAATCTTCAAATTTCATTGGCCCACTGTAGTTACTATTAGTTGACTCATCAATGAACGTAAATATACTATGAATGAAAGTAAATTTATGACTGAAATTGGAACCGTCTCAAAAAAAAAAATCCCCCAAGCGGAATGTAGCACTATAGGAAGGCCAGCTTGGGCTGGCCTTCCAAAAATCGAATACACTATTTTTTGTTTGTTTTTTTTTTCTTTCTTTTTTTCATTAAACGAAACATGTATACTCCGGGCTGCCAGATTTTGGGTCGGGCTCCGAGATTTTCAGACCCGGGAGCCCGGTGGCTCCGAATCAAAAATAGTTAAGTTCGAGCCCTGATAATATGGCTGCTTATGGCCAAGCCACGGTCCACCTGGTCTAACTGATAATTGCCAAATAGACACTTTCTAACCGATTATTTTTTAACTATCTGTCAATTGGACATCTCCCATTTCTCAACGTTTAGGACGCGTGAACGTGATTTTTGAACGCTGATTAAAGTTCCCTCTCTTTTTTTTTTTCTTCCTTTTTTTTTTAATTTGAGCTGAATTTGAATTTTTCACTGGGACGACAACGGAGATATTTATCAAGTCAAGCCTTTCACACACAACCACGAGGGTTCTCTCTTACGTGCTCTACCTGGAAACAGGGTAAAATAAATCCCCGAGCCTGGCATGCTATCCTTTGGATTAAGATACTACGTAAAGGAATGAAATGCCAAAAGAGCAAATTAAGGTTTAAGATAATAAAAAAAACCCCACAACAACGTGCAGTTCTCCGAGAATGAGTCAGTTAAGATTAAGAGATTTCAAATCTCACAATTTCGTTCTTCGAGAATAACAAAGTAAGGACTGAGATTGGCAAATTTGGGATCGAGACATTACAAAATGAAAGCTGCACTGTCTGCAGTCAATCACATGCACAAATATGTGGGGTTCTCTTATGTTTAGAATTCGCATGGAAAAGTGGCAAGATGAATCCTCCCCCCCCCCCCCCCGTCAGGTATTACATATGTCATAGGTGACTGGCTATCCACCAGCGATAATCAGGAGTCGATGTTGTATGTATTATGATTTCTCTCACCGGCGTTGTAGATTTTACCAGTGATAACTCGTTACTCTTGTCACATTGTTCAATCTTTGGAAACATTAACGCAGTTGAAAATGTCCATTTGGCAAATAGTTGGCAATAGTCGGTGGGAAAATGTCCAGATAGAAAATGCCCCTTATTTCATACGCAGAAAATTGATATTTTTTTTCAATATAGCACAACATATTGCGCACGTGCGTCACCGCGTACGAACTGCGTACAGGCGGGGGGGGGGGGGGGGGGAGCCAAAAATAAGAGTAATTTTTGCGTACGTACTTTATGGATGGCCTCTTAACCTAATGTAACTCAGTAGAAAGGGTTGGACTCCAGGAATAAGATCAAATCGCCCTGTCTCTAACGGTTTCCGAGATAACACGTCACGTGACATGCGACCTGAAAATCTAGGTCAATATTCAAATGTCGAAGTTATCCCTGAAGTCACTGTGGAAGATGGAAAATGTAGGTCAAAGTTTAAATCTCAAAGCCACCCCTTATGAACCTGGGTACAAGGATCGGGACCGAAAATGAGGTCACAATCATTCTATCTCTCTAACCATTTCCAAAATAAAACAGGTCGCGTGTCGGTGACCTTGAAAATGCAGGTCAAAGTTCAGATCACGAATTAACCCTTACTGTAACGTAACGACCTGGTGAAGTTCGAAAATGAGTTCAACATCGCTCTACCTGTAACGGTTCCCGAGATAACAGGCCATGTGATATTTGACCTTGAAAATGTAGGTCAACATTCAAATCATAAGTAATCCCGTATGTTGCTCTATATAACCACGAGGTTATGGGAATTCCCTTGGTATTATTATGGGTTCTAAAAATAAACTTGAACTATACCGACTCAAATGTCTACAAATATTTTTCCAAACATTACCACTGCTCTCGAAGACACTTTTCCAATATTTTATGACTGTGTACATAGGTACCAAGATGTGATTACATAGTGCGGATTACTTACGTAATCCTGGCAAAAAACAGCTACCAGTTTTGTTAACTTTTTGTTTGAACAAAAAACGTTCATTTTAATGTTTGAGCATTAGAATGTATACTTTCTCAAGTATGAGGTGCTAAGGATACGAAGGAGAGGAGATAGATCTGTTCAGAATAAATCGTAATTGGTGACAACAAAATGTTCAATTCTAACTAAACTTAATTAGCCAGATGCAAATTTGCCAACCCTTTCGATTCAAATATTCCTTATTTTGCAATACCTGGCAAATAAAAATTGTTTTCAGTCACGGAAGATGTTCTTTTCCATTTCACCAATTTGAATCTATTCGTTCTCGTCCTCCCAAATTAGTAAAGTACGTTACGGTCTATATAATGAAAAAATTTATCATTCGTGTCCTTGGCTATTTTAGGTCTCCTACTCGTACCAGGCAAAGAATAATCAAATTTAACAACATAAACGTAATTGGTTAAACTACAAATTAGTCCATTAGAGTAGCTGCATAGGATTACCATTACTTAAGTACTGTCACAGTGAATGTCATAATGAATTGCGTGGCTTCTAGTTTGTAAATAAACCTGGAATAACCGGTACAAACGCTGTTTTCGTATCAAAAGAAGACATTTTCTGTCTTTCCAATTACGATGTGCTGTTCAATTTCATGTTTTCCTCCTTGATGACTCGTCTTACGGTCTTCTTATGACAGCAGAGTCACAGTTTCTACAAAAGAACTTGTCATTGGTGTCAATTTTGCTAATCTTGACACACGACTCGAGTCAATGGCGTTATTTTAGAAAGAGTGCCTCACATAAATGACCCAATCAGAAATTACCGCGCACAGGTTTTATGGTCACATAACAATTTTTTTACCGAGAAAAACAGATTTCTTGCGACCAGGGTATAGAATCCCCCATTATCACCCACAGCACCAATGATTCTACAATTGCAAAATCACTTTTACTCAAGTTTGGCAGTTTCGCCAGGATACTTCTCATTATGATTTTTTAAGAAGAGGCCTACTAGTCAGAACCTCGGTGTCCTGGAACATGCGCCGAAACATCCAGAGCCTCGACAGTTAAGACCAATGGTTACTTCTGTTACTGGAACTGTGACCTTCTCTGTCCAAGGAAGATAGAAAGGTCCGCTAGGACTAGGGCTAAATAGCCTGGGCATAAGCGGATTCATACTTAGAATTTTGGCGATACTATTTGGCATTTCGACTGAATTAGGTTGAGATAGAGCCATAAAGAAATGATAGAGAAAAAACTGGCAGAAATAACAACATTCTATTTTTCTAGAAATATATTCACAAGTGAGCTATAAAAGAGGCAGAGTTATACGTAAAATAGTTTTTAAAAGATCATATTGGCTTTTTTTAATTTAGAAATTCGCATGTTGAGAAGAAATTTGCTATTTTAAAAAATTAATTAAAAGTGAAGTTTTAAGTTTCAACTTCTTTTATGTTCCGAGTATAAGCTGTTTTTGCTAAATGTCTTCTGTATTTTTCTTTCATTTTTCACCCAGTTCCCTCGCAGTCGAAATTAAAAAAGCCAAACTGTGATTTGGGTTATTGAGAGTGGCTGCCCGGCACCCCGCTAAGACATGCCAATGACAGGTTACGTGATCACACTCTGGTGCTTCTCATAGTTTATTTAACTCGCTGAAAAGAAAGTGTCACTGCAATGGCCGAGAAACGAACCCTAGTTTTTTTAGTTTACCTGAAAAGTTTACTGCCACTTCCGTGTGAAGTTTTAGGTGACGTCACCGAACTCTGTGTAATGTAATAGAAATGAGCAGTCACACAAACCTTGGACAATAAGCTGATGAGACTTCCTAAATATAATTTAGCTACCAAGCTAAAGGAACAGATCTACAGAATATAAAACGTATGGTATTTTTGCCCACTATCTAGAAAACGTGAGATGCGAGACCGAGATGCTTCTATGTCGTCTAACAGCTCGGCTAGAATAGAAATTACCTAACAAAAAATAAGGTGCTGTTAAGCAGTCATTGTTTTGGCTTTATATGTCTCTCTTTTTGATTTGACAACTATTTCAATCGATAAATCGGTTTTTCATTGTTTTAGTATCCGCGACATATTATACGGTTGAGGACGGATCACCACTGAACATTAATAATTAACTCTAATTCATTTACTTATTCTAAGTCACAATTTATTCATTGTATAAATACACATATTTTACGGAGAATATTTAAGGACATTTAGAAGTTTTAAAGAGTTATACAGAATTACAAATACAAATGAAAATAATAAGTTGAAACTAGTGTATTTCTTAAGTCAGACCGTGCCACAAATTTAAGAAGCAAACACTTCAACACTAGTTGTACTGACAATGCAACTAGTTAGCAAAAGGAACAGATATGTCCGGAAAAATGGTTGATTTTCTGAGCTCTATTCATGACATTAGAATCGGACTCGATACAGTTGCGAGCTTGTTTAAAACAAGGATTTGTCCTTTCTCCGTTACTATTCTCATAGTACATTAAAACAGATGAAGATAAATTATTAGAGAGGTGGGAGGGCTGCAATTGGGCGGTATCCAAATACTGGCACTGGTTTTTGCTGATGAAATGGTGTTACTTGGGAAGGATGGGTCAGGCCTGGGGAAATTAACAGGTATCATTGGATGGCATCCAAAGAATTACAAAATAAAATTGGATGAAATAAAGTGTGGAAACTAGGGGAATGGGGACTCCGGGAAAGCAAGAAAGTAGTTGTTCAATTGGCGGAAACTGATTCATATAGACATTTGGGTATTCATAGAGACATTCGGGATCGGTTGAAGACACCTAGACATTCTTTTAGGTAAAAGAAGGAAACTTGCGGCAGCGATTTGGGGTTTTACTTGGGAGGGGCTATATTTTCAAGTCGGTGTCGGAAGGGGGATGGGAGAATTTGGCTCTGGCGTCTGGATTGTATGTGTGGAATTCGCAGCTCCGACGAGATGTTGGTTGTAATGGATGGGGAAGGAACAATTAAGGATGGCTAGGTTTATAGTAGGCGACCCAGTAACAGCGTGTGCAAAGGGATTACGAAAACTCGACTACTTGCGTGGTCCCACATAAAATACTTGGTAGTGGAAAAGATGCTCAGCTTCGAGGACAGCAAACTCTTGGGGACGGCAATTAATGAAGGTGGTATGTAAAATTGGAGCGAATAGAAGCAGTCGATGAGTATGGCACTGCAAGAAGAATATAAAATAGGTTTCGGGATGAGAAATGGGAGCATGAAAGAGTGGAGGCTTTATGTGAACGACAGAATAAGAGCAAAATGAAAGTGGGAAAGGATAGATGGAGAGAAACAGTCGCTAGCTTTGATAAGAGGGATGGAAAGAGTTGGTCAAAACATGTTACAGATTTATGTGTCAGGCCCAGGTAATAGCAAAAAGAATTGTTGGGTTACAAGGCCCGAGAGGGAGAAAACGATGAGTATTCAGGCAAGTATTTGCACAAGAAGTGTGTGCAAAATGGAGCTAGTTCCGGAAATTGAGAGGACGGGGAATGAGGCAGGTGGTTTGTTATGAAAGAGTTCAAACAGAAGCCCATCAAATTGCTAGAGAATGTGGGGAGGACAAACAAACTGAACTACCCCCTCCCCACCAGTAGGTACTCCTCTTCACAGGGGACAGTTGTCTGAGACGCAATCAATCAATCAATTAATCATTCAATTATGTAACTGGCAGTTTTTCTCCCTATAGCGGGGTGTCAAGGGAGGGAGGTGGGGGTATAATCAACATCAAGAATTGTTTTCTCAATCCAAACCCATCCACATATAGGAATCACAACAAATTAAAAAACAATATTTACAAACATTTTTCCCCATCGTTGGCTTTGATTATTTTAACTTTCGAAAAGAGTATTCGACAATTTTTGATACTACCCTCTTAGACTGCTTTTATCTGTTTTGCTTTAATAGTTTCTTGTTTATAGATTAGACAAATTTATAGTAGCAATCAGAACAGAGCTGAACAAATAAAGGATAAGTTAAACAAGAAAACTTTTTTCTTTAATATCATCTCAAAGAAGAAAAATGCAGCTGGAAAGATATTGACTGTGATCATTGCCACTTACATGTTATGCCTGTTAATTGCCTCCACTTAAAGGTAAGAAGTAAACAAACCGAAAATAGAAGTACTTTTCCCGTAAATTGCACCTTTGATTTCTTATGTGTATGTGTATATGTTTTTACGATATTTTTTATTATATCGGTAGCTGTCGTTCGATGAAGGTGCGTACATGCTTATGAGTGCAGTTATTAATCCGAAACTGCCAGGTAAGCAGTTAAAAAAAAAAAGGAAAAAAAAAAAAAAAGTCTTGCTCGTACCTAGCTCCGAGTAGCTCTGACTTGTATAACATCTTATATCTCTCTGTCAGAGCTACGAAGCCTTCCATTGCTCCACTAATAGGGGTCAATTTCATATGTTCTGAGGCACGGATCCTGCATACCAGCCCCTATTATTCAAACATCTACAGAAAGTTCATGCCAAGTATGCCCTTTTTGTAAAACAGGCACAGTTTCTAGTGAGCTGTATATCTTTTATTTGTTCATAAAAGTGCAGAAAAGTTAGCTTCCGCACCCACCTGTCAAATGTTTGTTTACATTCTGGCCTTTAAATGTCACGTGACCAAAGTCAAGGGACCGAAAATTTAAATAAAGGGATTGTAGTTTATTTGTAAAATATATATTAAATAGTTGATAGATGCAGAATTACGTATAAATTTATTTTGTACACCCACAATGTTTGACTTTTTATGTTTACGTTCTTTTGAAATATCAATTTAAAAGTTTTTTTGGTGGATAATTGCAAAAAATTATTGTTACTATTTCACGTAATAAAGTATGCTCCCTGTATACAAACAAATGTCATTTATTGCGGGAGATTTGGGGTTATTTCCGTATTATTTTCTTTTAAAGAAAGCGTAACACAGAAGTTGTATATGATTACCGTTGTACTTTGAGGGCCTTTAGCAAATGCCAATAAAAACTTATGGGTCGTTGAATCTCGCACAAAGTAGCCACAGGGGTGCCTCAAGGCGAACGCAGTTGACTTGCTTATCGTTATATAGCGAGGCTTTGAAGCGGTGCCTGGAAACTTTTTAGCGCACCGCTTCTTGGAGCTAACTCGTACCTAGAGAGATTTGACTTCTCTGCACCAAAGAGCAATCGTGTTTTTTTTTTACAACCTGTATGTTATAAAAAAAATTTCAAATTAGTTTAAAGTTTCAATTTCTTTTATGTTCCGAGTATGGGCTGTTTTTTTTTTTTTTTTTTTTTTGCGATATTTCTTCTGTAATTTCTTTGATTTTTTTACCACATTGCCTTGTAATCGAAATTCTAGTCCTAGCATACCCTTTCTATCTTCCTTTATAAGCCAGTTCGCACTTTCCGGTGTAGGTGATGTTTCGACTGCAAATGTTTTGTGATAAATTATACAGAAATGATAAGGAAAAAACATCAAGATTCTAATTTTCTTTCAACATGCACAGTTTCAAATTTATAAAGCCATAATGTGATCTTTTGAAAACTATTTTACATATTATTCAGTCCCCTTAATAGCCAATATGTGAATATGTTTCTGGCAAAATGGAACTTTGTTGATTTTTGCCAGTTTTTTAGGCCCCAACCCTTCGGATTCGGGCCTATAGGTTTGGGGTGTCCGTCCGTCCTGCCGTCCGTCTGTCCGCCATCGCTTTATACCCCTATGAATTTGGGGGGCGGTTAGGGCCTGCGTGTGTTCCACAAATTCTTACTTGTTTCTATCATTTCTTTATATCCTTATCCCAACTGAATTCAGCTGAAACGCAAAAGCTTTTCGGCAAAAGTCAAAGTGTGACTTGGCTTATTTGAAACACCCAGAGTGTGATTAGGCGTATATTCACAAAGTGGCTGTTAAAGGAGCTGTTGAAAGAAGAAGCTGTTGAAAGAAAATTAGAAATGTGATATATCCCTTACCATGTCTTTGCAATTTAACCCCAAAAATTGCCGTCTAAACGGCACCTGCATCTTGGCATAAGTTGATCACTTCTCAGGGCTCCCTTTTCCTGAAACACAGCAGAACTATCTCGTTTCATGTGCGAAATATAGTACTTTAGTGAACAATTAAATTTACAATTGGCACAGCAGTACGATGTGTTTAGTTTGATAGTATTCTGTTTATTGTGTTTGTAGCTGTTAGATTTGTAACTCAGCTACTTTAACATTGTATTAGAATAATTGTTAAGCTGTTCTATGTAATACTCAGGAAGTAAAATACTTGACTTTGGAAAGACCCGAAAGTATGAACAGGCTTATTGTTTTATCCAAGGTTTTTGTTCCCCACAGGGGGAATATATGCGATCGACCGCATGTCGGTCGGTCTGTCATCAAGAGCTTGTTAACACGATAACTGAAAAACTCCTGCAAGGATTTTAATGAAACTTGGTTTGTAGCTTCTATGGGAACAACCACAGATCGGTATTGTAAATGGGCCAGGTTCGTCCAAGGCAAATGGACCAGCTGGACTTAGAAAATTTCAGTTCTTGATTGACTATTGATGGCCGTGTTTACTGATGGGGGAGGCCTGTGGGGAATATGTGGGCTGTGCACACTGCTCTAGTTTCTTCTGCAAACACAAGCCGAGGCACAGTGTCGTGTACAGGCTTTATGAGCACGGTAAATAACAGGACTCCAGTTTTGGGACAGAAAAAATTATGCAGAACGAATTGTTTGAAAAGAGACAACTTCCATAATTACATATTCCTGAGAGGTCTGAGGCTATGAAAATACGTCACTGATCTATAGGCTACATCTTAACTTCTTGAGATATATCCTTAAATTGAAAGCTGTTCCCCCACCCCTCTAATACACTGAGAAATGGGGTTCTCCCCCATTTCTACCACAGTGATATTGCGTATGATATGGTACTATTGTAAAGTAAGTAACAGACAGCGCCAAACATTATCCAGCCTTCTGTACGAGTACTAGATTATTTATGATCTGCAGTATGGACAAGGGTTGTTGAATTTCAGATTTAAATAAAAAAAAATGAGAAACATTTTTATTGAATGTGAGGAATGTAGCCTGTTTGACCTCTAGTCTTCAATTGACTGGGTATCATCCCGCCAGTACTTCAAGGCCGAGCTGAAAGACTTGTTAATTACTGAGTGGCACCAAAAAATTGCCAAGCAATCAAAATGTGATACCTGTGTGTGCAGAACTCAAGACAATTTATGGCAGAGAGAAATGTATAAATAAACTCGAACTCACCCTAGCGATCATCGTAGCTAAGTTTCGGCCATCGAACCATAATCTACGGATTGAAACCATGCGATATGGCCCCTTTCATATTCCTAGAAATCAGGGTTGGTTTTCTTCCGGGAAGAAATGTACTTCTTCCCTTCCCTAGGAAGAAATAGGGAAGAAACTGGGAAGAAACGGAAAGAAATACCTTTCTACCGGGAAGAAAAGGAAGAAAGTGGGAAGAAAATGGGAAGAAACGTACTTTGTCAAGAAAACATCAATGCAACGTACCATCTATTTATTGAGTTTACAGAACCAATATTTAGTGTGTTCTTATGTACCAACAAACAAAAAAAAAACGAAAAAGAAGCAAACGAAAAAATACATGGTAGCACCAAAACACAATGAAGAAATAATGATCTTATACCATGTGCTGCCGCAACACCCTTTTCTTATCACCCCCTTTTAATCTTAATACTTAATCTCCCCATGTAAGATAAACACAGCATTTGTCTTTTGTTTTCACTGGCACATTAAGAGCAAACAGAATGATACACTAATTTCTCATACACAAAGTCAAAGTTTAAACACTTGACCAAAAGTATTCAGGCTATTACAGCGTACCCAGCTTTCCAACACACATTGAAACACGAATCTAAATTTCTATAAGTATCATTGGCCAGTTAATGTGTGGATTCGGAATGTAGGAACAGACCCCACCCCCGAAACAAACCCCCCCCCCTTTTTTTGGTAGGAACAGACCCCCCAAGAACAGACCCCCCAATTACATATGTTACAGGCAAACTGTCAAATCAGGCAGATTATAATCTGCCTGAAATTTTCAGGCAGATTGTAAAATTCCTGGTTCGACCAGGCACATTGTAATCTGCCTAAAATTTTTAGGCAGATTGTAATCTGCCTGATTTTGGAGCCTGAAAATTTGACAATTTGCCTGAAATGAAAGAAACATCTGTAATCATGATCCATCCCATTCATAACCGGCGGTTTCATGCGATTTGGGTGTTACCTATTCAAATATGTGATCGTAAGAATAAAAGGCGATTGCTGTGATCAATTGCAATTAAATAGAGGAAAATATCCGGTTATGATCATGCATAACACTAGTTTTTTAGTATCTACTCACGCGTTTTATACGATTTGGTTGTCACTTATTGCTATATGTGATCGTAGGGATAAAAAGCGATTGATGTGTCTAATTGCAATTAATTACATGTGAATGGTCGGTTTGCTCGTTCCTTTCATGTGTTTTGTTTACCACTTGCTTTCTTTTATACCTTGAGTTATTACACCTGCATAATGCGACTGCTATGTTTAAATGCAATTTCTAATTGCAATTTGTCGATTAAGTAAATGCGCGACTTTTTTGCTGATTGCTTTGCTTTATGTCTTGATTGATCACAAAATAAATGCAATGGTATAAATCTCAATCCAGCCCCCCCCCCCCCCACACCTCTATGATGTATTACATTTTGAGATCAACATGCCAGTGTAGCTTCCTAATTCTTACTCCTCTGGTATTTGATGGAATTTTTTGTGCACAGTATAAATATGGGCGTGAAAATTTATACCTGATAAATACATTTACAGTGTTACTTATTTATTTATTTTTAGTTAGTACAAGAAATAGAAAAAATATTTGCGTTTAATTGCAATCTCAAAAACCCCATCAAAGAAAAAAAATCATCACTTTTAAAATAATTGTCGTTTTATTTCAAAAACTCGCTTATCTCGACATATATATATATAAATATATATATATTTTTTCTGTATTTTACAATTTTCAATTATTATTTTAAATTGCGTGTTTATTAGTAATACAACACCTTTTCATCACGGTGAAAACATGTGCCAATGTCCTTTCTTCATAATGAAAGGGATGTATTGATGTTGTTTCATCTTCATCAAAGGGTGATCGCAATTGCAATTTGATAAAACTGTTAGCAATAACACAATTAATGACTGTGAGATCACACAAATAACACAATTACAGAACTCGACTGCAATCAAAACCTCTCTGTCAAAACAATTAACTCAGATTCAATCTGCACAAAGTTAACAGCAGCTTAGCGAAACACCCACACCCCGACCCATGAGCCGGAGATGTATTCAATAGAAAGTGAACATAGATTCTGGATATCTGCTCGCTGCTCTGTTATCCTCAAAATAACTGAGGGGGGGGGGGGGGGGGTCTGTTCCTACCACTGAAAAAAGGGGGGTCTTTTCCGGGGGGGTCTGTTCCGTTTACCGTGGATTCGTGTCCCTTTGTTTTCTTTACTTGAAAGTAAAAGATGTGGATTCGCGTCCATTTCAAGATCGCGGCGCGCAAAATTGCACATGTTTCCGGAGTGAATCCCGGACAAAACGGCGACGGCCAAAACGGCGACGGCCAAAACGGAGAAGACCAAAACGGCGACGGCCAAAACGGCGATGGCCAAAACGGCGACAAGTGCAACCCTGGACAAAACGGCGACGAAGATTAATAATTTAATGTTGAAAATTAAAATACAAAAAATAGTGTTGCCAGATCAATCAATTCATTTCTACTTGAAGATACGTATAATTTGAACCAATATTTAAATTTTAAGGGCAAAACAAAATGGATAATTTAACATTTATTTTCTCATATATTCGTAATTGCAATTATACGATAATCCATTGTGTGTGTGGGGGGGGGGGGGGTAAATAAGTACATTTTGAAAGGTAATTGTATTTAGCGAGTGAGCCCACTAATCCGTTATTGGTGAATCCACACCAATAAAAGGCAAAATAAAAATGCCACTAAAAGGACTTCGGATTATCAGCAATGAAAGACCGATGTTTAAATCACCTTAATGAGCTGATTTGTATCGCTTATGTGAAATGCTGTTATTATATACGAATCCACACCAATGAAAGATAAGATTAAATTTTATTTTACCTGAGAAAATAATTTTCAGTTTACCTGAGAAAAGGTAAGAGAGTTAATCATTCCTTGAGCAGATTGCTGAGACAGTGTCTGGTGACGGGAAGGAGGTGGTTAGGGAGGGCAGGAAGGGCACGTTGGGAGAAATGCTGCACTGTGTTCAACTTTATTTATCTCTGATTATTAAATAAACTGTGTTGGCAACGTTGTTACTTTTTGTTTTTTTAATAAGCGTTTTAAAGCATAAACTTTAAAAACAACTCCGTCGCCGTTTTGTCCGGGGTTGCACTTGTCGCCGTTTTGGCCATCGCCGTTTTGGCCGTCGCTGTTTTGGTCTTCTCCGTTATGGCCGTCGCCGTTTTGGCCGTCGCCGTTATGTCCGGATACCTTCCGGAGTACATAAAAAGTAGTAGAAATGAACTTTGCTGTGGGAAATATGATCCTTTGGAACTATCCTCTGAATACCATGATGTAGTTTCGTATTTAGAGAGTCCGTTCTGAGAGATACATGCATCCCTAAGGAATTTATAGCTGTGATAAGCTCTCCCCTCCTCCCCCACCTTGAAACTGGGAAACGAAAATACAAGTTTGTCTGTTTATTCCAGTGACAAGCCCATGCAAACTCTTCTGTGTGAGTCACATTAGCGTTTTCCAGTGTCTTTTCAACGATTTGTTAAAAATCCATACAAACACATGCATGTATTTCATGAATGAACTGAAAAAAACATCAAAATGATTTTGACAGAGGTGCAGAGCTTGTTTTGGGTTAGAAACCATTTTTATATTTTCATAAATACGAACTGGCCCGAGAGGAAAAATCTGTATTAATGGTCCTGTCGTCTAGATTTTATATTCTTAAGCGTGTGGACATTTTTTCCAATACTTTTTTACCATTTTTAATTGCAATTATAAAGTACTCTAATCCATCAAATGCGGGAGCAGTTTTTGTGAAATGCAATTGCAACAATAGATGAATATACTTTTGAACCGAGATAAAAGACATAAAAGCAGTAAAATGTTGTCAAAAGTCCGCCTCGGGCATGTACTACAAAGCATATCCCATCAGTGTCAGTTACTTTCAAAACTGTCACCACGCGAGAGACATTAATTCCTTGTTACTCGAGGTGTGTGCTACACCAAACTCGTAATCCTTTGATGTTCCGGTGTCAACGAAAGTATATAAAATGCGGCGTTTTGTCGTAAAATGAGATTTTGTCAATCGGGCCGTCCAGCTGCTATCCTCACCTTCGTCATCAGCTGCCATCGAACGCACATTTTCTAACTTTTGTGCAATTCACTCGAAAGTTCGAAAAAAAAATTGGGTAGTGAACGGACTTCAATACTGGTGTTTTGCTACAGAATGCTACGTGGCAAAAAAGAAATTGACTCTTAGTTGGCTGTTGTAGTTATTTGTTGTTTGTGCTAGTTACTGTGGACAAATTGATATATTTTACGTTGGATGTAGTTCAGTAAAGTTAAGGAAATTAACGCCACCAAATTTTGATTTTGTAGTTTTTGACAGTTTATGACAGTTTTTGACACGTGTTTCAACCCTTTAACACGTGTTTTAACACGGGTTTTACACCATGTCATGTCATAAATACCATTATGACGGTGTAAAAGCCAACCCTGTACATGGGAACACATGCGTATACATAGGGAGACCCCGAGAGTCATCTAGGACTACTTGCATTTTGACGACCCTTATATAGCCTTTTCCTAATGAATACATCTGAATTGTTTTCTTCCGCCATGCTTGATGATTTGCTTCCTAGGCACGAACATGTACATTTTTACGGCGTAGTTGTCGTCCGCATGCTCCACACAATGACTGCTCCACACAGTGACTGCTGCACACAGTGACTGCTCCACACAATGACTGCTCCACACAGTGACTGCTCCACACAATGACTGCTCCACACAGTGACTGCTCCACACAATGACTGCCCCGCACAATTACTGCTCCACACAGTGACTGCTCCACACAATGACTGCTCCACACAATGACTGCTCCACACAGTGACTGCTCCACACAGTGACTGTTCCACAAAATGACTGCTCCACACAGTGACTGCTCCACACAATGACTGCTGCACACAATGACTGCTCCACACAGTGACTGCTCCACACAATGACTGCTCCACACAGTGACTGCTCCACACAGTGACTGCTCCACACAATGACTACTCCACACAGTGATTGCTCAACACAATGACTGCTCCACACAGTGACTGCTCCACACAGTGACTGCTCCACACAATGACTTCTCCACACAATGACTGCTCCACACAATGACTGCTCCACACAATGACTGCTCCACATCATCACTGCTCCACACAATGACTGCCCCACACAATTACTGCTCCTCACAATTACTGCTCCACACAATTACTGCTCCACACAGTTACTGCTCCACACAATGACTGCTGCACACAGTGACTGCTCCACACAATGACTGCTCCACACAATGACTGCTGCACACAGTGACTGCTCCACACAGTGACTGCTCCACACAGTGACTGTTCCACACAATGACTGCTCCACACAATGACTGCTGCACACAGTGACTGCTCCACACAGTGACTGCTCCACACAGTGACTGTTCCACACAATGACTGCTCCACACAATGACTGCTGCACACAATGACTACTCCACACAGTGATTGCTCAACACAATGACTGCTCCACACAGTGACTGCTCCACACAGTGACTGCTCCACACAATGACTTCTCCACACAATGACTGCTCCACACAATGACTGCTCCACACAATGACTGCTCCACATCATCACTGCTCCACACAATGACTGCCCCACACAATTACTGCTCCTCACAATTACTGCTCCACACAATTACTGCTCCACACAGTTACTGCTCCACACAATGACTGCTGCACACAGTGACTGCTCCACACAGTGACTGTTCCACACAATGACTGCTCCACACAATGACTGCTGCACACAGTGACTGCTCCACACAGTGACTGCTCCACACAGTGACTGTTCCACACAATGACTGCTCCACACAATGACTGCTGCACACAGTGACTGCTCCACACAGTGACTGCTCCACACAGTGACTGTTCCACACAATGACTGCTCCACACAATGACTGCTGCACACAGTGACTGCTCCACACAGTGACTGTTCCACACAATGACTGCTCCACACAGTGACTGCTCCACACAGTGACTGTTCCACACAATGACTGCTCCACACAATGACTGCTCCACACAGTTACTGCTCCACACAATGACTGCTGCACACAATGACTGCTGCACACAATGACTGCTCCACACAGTGACTGCTCCACACAATGACTGCTCCACACAGTGACTGTTCCACACAATGACTGCTCCACACAATGACTGCTCCACACAGTTACTGCTCCACACAATGACTGCTGCACACAGTGACTGCTCCACACAGTGACTGCTCCACACAATGACTGCTCCACACAATGACTGCTCCACACAGTTACTGCTCCACACAGTGACTGCTCCACACAATGACTGCTCCACACAATGACTGCTCCACACAATTACTGCTCCACACAGTGACTGCTCCACACAATGACTGCTCCACGCAATGACTGCTCCACACAATTACTGCTCCACACAGTGACTGCTCCACACAATGACTGCTCCACACAATGACTGCTCCACACAGTGACTGCTCCACACAATGACTGCTCCACACAGTGACTGCTCCACACAATGACTGCTGCACACAATGACTGCTCCACACAGTGACTGCTCCACACAGTGACTGCTCCACACAATGACTGCTGCACACAATGACTGCTCCACACAGTGACTACTGCACACAGTGACTGCTCCACACAGTGACTACTGCACACAGTGACTGCTCCACACAGTGACTGCTCCACACAATGACTGCTGCACACAATGACTGCTCCACACAGTGACTACTGCACACAGTGACTGCTCCACACAGTGACTACTGCACACAGTGACTGCTGCACACAGTGACTACTGCACACAGTGACTGCTCCACACAGTGACTACTGCACACAGTGACTGCTCCACACAGTGACTGCTCCACACAGTGACTGCTCCACACAATGACTGCTCCACACAATGACTACGCCACACAGAGACTGCTCCACACAGTGACTGCCACAAATTGTAGTCCATCTCCCGCTTGTGAGAGATGCTCCACCAGACCCTGTATGACTATCATCTGAGCACTGACCTGTTTTTGTAGTGACTGTTTTTTCAGAACTGAATATATGCGACCCATCTAAATACCGATTAATAAAGTAGATTAATGGCTTGTAACAACGAGATTGAAATTTGGCGGTCACTCTCACCAACAAAGTTTTTTTAGGGCGGATGAACAAATTCAAGGAGCTTTTGCCTGGTTGTTTAGTCTTCCGAATATAAAAAAAGTCTTGAGTTCTGAACCAATGTACACAATATATAGATTGGTTGTCTTATGTCTGTGAGCGGAAGTTAAAACTTCAAGAATAACCAAGGAATTCGAAAATATATGTTCAGCCTTTTCTACACAGTGAGTGAACACACTTAGCTTCAGTTTCACAGAAGAACATTATAGAGCAAGCACATGTATAAATAAATATATAGCTTGTTGATTATCCTGGAACATGAAGAAATACACATGTCAGCTTTCTTGGTCAGTCTTGGCAATAGTATCTTCCCACCGAATTGAATTTTGCCAGTGAGAGATTGTTAGAAATGTTTTCTTAATTATGACACTATAGGAAGACTTGGTTTTACTTTCAGGTCGCTGTTTGACTTTAGATTTATGGCTTGGAATCTGACAATCGTAGCCTAAGTAGCATCATGTCCTACCCTCTTGGTAGCACCACAGAAGTGGCTGTGGACCAGACACGCGTGGAGTATAGCACATCGGATGTGAACTTCACCGACATATCAAGCACCACGACACCAGCTTCCCACGGCCCGTTCTTACCCGATACTACCTCGAAATCGGATAGAAATTCCGGTTACTATTTTGAGGCAGCAGAATTAGGCATTCCGTTTGCATTAACTGCTGCTATTATAGTTGGTGAGTATTGCTTGGATTAGACAATAATTTTCCTGCTCTAACTTTATAGTAGTACCTTACTGGATTACTGTATTTTATGTCATTTTAATATATCAAGCAGGGCATGGTCAGATGAAATCGATTAATCGCATAGTGGATAATCGCACAAACCGGTTAATTGCATATTGTAGTAAAATCAATTGTTATTCTGTTCCATGCAAAATTTACCGAATAATTGCATAAATTAGTCAAACACATATTCTTTGGAAAAGGAGCTGCGCAGTTAACCCATTTCGACAGTCATGTTTTGTTGTTAGGGTACGCCGTCTCAGCAGAATTTCAGTTACCGAGGATTTTTTTGTCGGTCGCGAGGTCATCGATATTTTCGGTGCCAATTCATTGTGTGTGTGTGGGGGGCGGGGATGGGGAGGTGGATTTCTGTCCCAGCCCCCCCCCCCCCCCCCAAATAGCGTACCCTACTGGCATCGAGAGACCTCCGTCCCCCAAGAAGAAGAAGAAAATGAATCCGTACATGCAATAAGTTATCAAATAATTTCCAGAAACTATCAAGATAGGGCTTCAACCATTTAGGATCGCTGTGTTGGTTGCCGGGGTGGGGGGGGGGGGGGGGAGTGAGAGAGGGTGTGAGGGGATTGGGGAAACCTGGGAAAAAGGTTATGAAAAATTTTCCTGACATGCGCATATGGCAGCAGATCGACATTCGAGTTAGTTTTATTGCCATGAAATGATACATAATAAGGTAATACACGAAGGTTATAAGAAAAGAAAACGAACAATTAATTACAGAGGAAGCTCTGCAGACTGCAAATAAAACGATTTTTAATCATGCATATATTTTGTTACTCAACCGAAATAACCGATAGTTTCGGGCAGTGATAGTTTTGGTCGGTGACCTTTATTCGATCACGGATTGCGAACCCTAATTGTTACACCTTTGGCAAAATAAGGAATTGTGGTTAACATTAGTTGTAGAGAAATGAATTTGCAAATTCTAGCCGTTTTGTGAAATAGTAAGTGTACAGCACTTTGTATATCTGTGTTTGAAAATTAAAAGCATGACAGAATTCATTAACAGAATTAGAACACGTCTTGCTTTGATGCTACAGGTGCTGTAACTAGTAAATATTTCAATTAAAATAGAAGACGACGGTGAGGGCATTTATTTATGAGTGCACCGACAGCTCTAGTTGTTTTGCCTCTTGTGTTTTCGTGTAGTACTCTGTGTGACTGTGATGTATACGAAGTATCGACGGGCGCGCTTACGTCAGAACCAGCAGCAGCGGCGTAACACGCACACGATCCACGGCGTCCCTCTCTGTGAGTAGCTGGTCCTCACTGCAGCTGTTTGGAGGCTTGTCCTCGCTGCAGCTGTTTGTAGGCTTGTCCTCACTGCAGCTGTATGTAGGCCTCGCTGCAGCTGTTTGTAGGCTTGTCCTCGCTACAGCTGTTTGTAGGCTTGTCCTCGCTACAGCTGTTTGTAGGCTTGTCCTCACTGCAGCTGTATGTAGGCCTCGCTGCAGCTGTTTGTAGGCTTGTCCTCGCTACAGCTGTTTGTAGGCTTGTCCTCGCTACAGCTGTTTGTAGGCTTGTCCTCGCTACAGCTGTTTGTAGGCTTGTCCTCACTGCAGCTGTTTGTAGGCTTGTCCTCACTGCAGCTGTTTGTAGGCTTGTCCTCACTCTAGCTGTTTGTAAGCTTGTTATATGTGCCCTTAGGCCTGTTATACGTGCTTGTTTATAGGCTAGTTACACGTGTCGCACATATGTTCTGGCTTTTTATTTCGGTCACCGCGCCTCCCGCCCCCGCCTCCTGTATGAGCTGTTGTTTATTACGTGCATGGTGGAACAGTCTCGTCTTAAGAAATATCAGTGTTATTATTATTGTCCACCCCTGTGTTTCAGCTAGTGCGGTAGCGATTGTGATCTTTTTCAACTCACGTCCTGTGTTTTTCTTCAGTGTACTGTTATGATAATACTAACAAAAAATTTGTTGTTTAAAATGGTAATGTATCAAGCAGATAAGTGTTTAGAAATTTTTATAATTTGTGACGTAGGCACAAGTTAGTCACAAGTTAGTCTAATCAGTTCAAGGTCAGCGACACTTCACATATTTCACAGAACCTGAGCATCGGTTTTCGGAATTCTAACACGCACCGCGAGATAGATTCACTGCCGTACCAAAAGCAATGATAAGTCACGAATGACTTTCCCGTATGACGTTCTCGTATGACGTTCCCGGATGACTAACCGTATGACGTTCTCGTATGACGTTTCTGGATGACGTTCTCGTATGACGTTCTCGTATGACGTTCCCGGATGACTTTCCCGTATGACGTTCTCGTATGACGTTCCCGGATGACTAACCGTATGACGTTCTCGTATGACGTTTCTGGATGACGTTCTCGTATGACGTTCTCGTATGACGTTGCTGTATGACGTTCTCGTACGACGTTCTCGTATGACGTTCCCGGATGACTTTCCCGTATGACGTTCTCGTATGACGTTTCTGGATGACGTTCTCGTATGACGTTTCTGTGTGACGTTCTCGTATGACGTTCCCGGATGACGTTCCCATATGACGTTCTCGTATGACGCTCCCCTATGGCGTTCCCGCATGACGTTCCTGGATGACGTTCCCGTATGACGTTCTCGTATGACGCTCCCCTATGGCCTTCCCGCATGACGTTCCTGGATGACGTTCCCGTATGACGTTCCCGTATGGCGTTCCGGGATGACGTGTGGAGCTTGGCAAGATTGACAGGAATCTCCGCGGGATATGCGAATGTGATGCTGACGAACCTATGTGACAATATCTTTTTTTTCGGGGGGGGGGGGGCTGCAGCACACAGTAGCGAGAACATAATATTGTGAAATATCTGAGAGAAAAATATCATTTAGGCTCTGTTTGGGTGATCTAGGACATGGGTTCAAGTTTATGTGTTACAGTTATGAGAGACCGCGGGCCAGAGCGGTTCATGAACAGCCTCCTCCTCCTCCCTCCTCCTCCCCCTCCTCCTCCTCCGACTCCCCACCCCCCACCCCCTCGATCCAATACGAAGCACCATGCCTTCTCCCGCCCACGATAAAAATGTGTACTTTCGTATGTGCTTGATGCATCCATATTTTGAATAATTCAGCATTTACATTTAGTTGTGTTGTGTTTTGTATTGTGTAAAAGCTGTGATATGTGTTCTTGCAGGCACTGCTGCATACCAAAGAAACATGGGCATTTCCCGTTCTCCAGGTGCATAATCCATTTTCTGTTCGTTGATTTCACTGTATTAAGTTTCGCAAACTAATTTCAGAGCACTCTATGATCGGAAATATTTGAAGCACGCAGTTGAGTTATGTGTTTGTATATGTTGAAGTTAACTGTTTGTGATAGACAGCCTACAACATACGGACTGCGGACAGTATCCTCGAACCAATTAGTAATGATTACGTCATTCTGATGTCAGTTCCGACAGACAATGACATATCGTGTGACAGAGATCCGTTCGTCTATCCGTGTATCAGTATTAACCTTTGTTGTTGTTTACTTAAAAAGAGGAAGAAACTTTAAGGTCAACAAGAAACAAAACTAAATAATGAACAAGTCAGTATTGTTTTCAAATCTTTACATTCATGTAATCGGTAGTAGCATGACACTGTGTCCTCAAATCTTGGCCATAAACTATTTCTAACACGGTATTATTAAAAATAAAAATTCTGAAGCAAATAAGAAACCAGATATTTTTTGGTAGGCTATTCCGGAATGGACTACCGATACTTAAAATGTATCAGAAATCAATAATGCTTCATTTTTGTTATACCAAAGGATGAAAATAAGTTGAACAATGTAAATTCTTATCTTTAGGCAAAAGCAAAATAAAAATATTGAAAAATTGAATTTACATTTGACTGCTTATTAAGTTAATAATTTCATTAGTTCAGTATTGAATAACCTATTGAAATATAAATTTTTCTTATATAAAGTGGTGGAATGAGGAAAAAAATCGATTTCTGTGACATTCGATTTATTGGTAGTCTATTCCGAAATGGCCTGCCAGAAAATATCTTGTTTCTTATTTGCTTCAGAATTCTTATTTTTATAACTACAGTGTTTACTTTTAGTACAAATTATTCTCATGTAAACACTGATAGATACTGAATACCTGTGTTCAGCTATTTTCAGTTAAAAACCTTACCTTATTGACGATGTTTTAAAATATTAAAACAACAGTATTTTTACCGAAATTTAAAATTCCGACAGTTGAAAAATCTCAAGCTAAACTTATTCGTTATATTCCCCATTACGCGCATAGGATGGCCATTTCGTGACATGATGGACGGCAATTTCCGCCTGTTTTAATTCTAGTAACAATAAATAATAGTTGTCGCGTTAGACTAGTATGTGGAGACGAACTTACAAACGACTTGCCCAAAGCGATTCGTGAGGACACCCCATAAATGGAAAGGCAATGCATGCAATACGACCAGTCATAACGGTGACTACATGCAATACGACCAGTCATAACGGTGACTACATGCAATACGACCACAGTCATAACGGTGACTACATGCAATACGACCAGTCATAACGGTGACTACATGCAATACGACCACAGTCATAACGGTGACTACATGCAATACGACCACAGTCATAACGGTGACTACATGCAATACGATCAGTCATAACGGTGACTACATGCAATACGACCACAGTCATAGCAGTGACTACATGCAGTACGACCACAGTCATAACGGTGACTACATGCAATACGACCACAGTCATAGCGGTGACTACATGCAATACGACCAGTCATAACGGTGACTACATACAATACGACCACAGTCATAACAGTGACTACATGCAGTACGACCACAGTCGTAACGGTGACTACATGCAATACGACCACAGTCATAACGGTGACTACATGAAATACGACCAGTCATAACGGTGACTACATACAATACGACCACAGCCATAACAGTGACTACATACAATACGACCACAGTCGTAACGGTGACTACATGGAATACGACCACAATCATAACAGTGACTACATGCAATACGACCACAGTCGTAACGGTGACTACATGCAATACGACAACAGTCATAACACTGACCAGAAGTTAAAGCTTAGATGGCCAAAAATTTTTTTTGTTAAAGCTTGGCAGAAAAGACAAGTTTAAGCAATTTCTTTGTGCGTGGGAATCGGGACGTTTGATGTGGAGACGCCTCGCACGTAGACATCTCGCCGCATCCGACAACTCGCAACTGTTAGGACAAGAATCGTTCGTACAATCTGGTGTGGTTATCGTCACCTGGCGATTGAGCAAAGGACTGCCGATACAAATAGGCATGAATTCCCATGTATATACTTGTTAATAGGTGAGACGAGAATGACCTACACTAAAAACTGCATGCGTATGAGATGTCCGTTTGTTCCTCTGGATGCGAGTTGTTGATTGCGAAGTGTCCAGACGCGCGATGCCCAGGTGCAAGGGGTTACAGATTGCGATTGAAAAAAATTAAAATGTTTTCCCGATGAAGTAATTCATTCATAGATAACAGCATAATGTATGCCCTCTTTGTCTCACATAACAGCTGCTCAAAGAACGTCAAGTCGGCCTTCGGAAGGACCGTCCAATGAGAATGCGCCGCCATCGTATGGCGGTGAGGTCTTTAGCGTGCCTATACAACCGCCACACTACTACGCCATGCAGTACTACCCTGTGGAGAGCCCGCCCAAATATGAGGACATTATAAAAGATGTCCCTGGCTCGGAGCAAGGCGTGCAGACAGCAGAGCTTGATAATACGGTGAGGGAGAACTGGATTCACATGACGTCTGGATCCTCATGTCTGGATTCACATGACGTCTGGGTCCTCATGTCTGGATTCACATGACGTCTGTGTCCTCATGTCTGGATTCACATGACGTCTGGGTCCTCATGTCTGGATTCACATGACGTCTGGGTCCTCAGGTCTGGATTCACATGACGTCTGGGTCCTCATGTCTGGATTCACATGACGTCTGGGTCCTCATGTCTGGATTCATATGACGTCTGGATCCTCATGTCTGGATTCACATGACGTCTGGGTCCTCATGTCTGGATTCATACGAAGTCTGGATCCTCATGTCTGGATTCACATGACGTCTGGGTCCTCATGTCTTGATTCACATGACGTCTGGGTCCTCATGTCTGGATTCATATGACGTCTGGATCCTTAGTTCTGGGTTCACATGACGTCTGAGTCCTCCTGTCTTGGTTTACATGACGTCTGGGTCCTCCTGTCTGGGTTCACATGACGTCTGGATTCACATGACATCTGGATCCCCATGTCTCGATTCACGTGACGTCTATATCTTATCTCATGCCTAGCAATTGTGCCATCTTTAATTAACCCCCTGCAAGCTCAAGATTCTTTTTTGTCATGGAGGAAAAAGACACTCGAAATATTTGCGAAATCGGGTCCTTTGAATGTTTATTTGTTTTCAAGTTACACTGAAGTATTTACTTTTGTGATAGTATTCTTAGTTCGGAATGGCTTTCTGGAGAGCTCGTGCACGGGAGAGGGGGGAGGGGAGCGATTTTTTTGTTGGTATAATTCCATGGTTGTCTTTGTAGAATTTTTCGCTGTCAGAAGAATCCACTCAGACATCAACCGTGTACCTAAACGCAGGAAGTGATGACGTCAACACCAATCCGTTGAATCAGCATTCTGATGACTCACTTCCGGCCACGTCGTCCAATCACAACACAAGCAGTAGTTCTTGCAGTCAATCCAGACCAGCCAACGCCCCGAGCCCTAGTCACACAAGTATGGCAGAAAGCCGTTCCGGATCTGATCCCGCCTCCCCCGGAATCATCAATTTGTCCTTCGAGCCCACTGACGACACCAGTGCTATACAGACTGACGCGGAAAGGTCGCGGGCTGGAGCGCGTCTGTGAAAATAAGAAGTGACCGATAACACGTGTGTTCAGCTCCATAAATCTTCAATTTTCGTTAGCATAATGGGTGGTGCTGCATTGCAGTGGGAAGTTAACAGCAGAAGTGCCTGAACACCCCGACAATAGAGGTGCCTGTACACCCAGACAATAGAGGTGCCTGGACACCCGGACAATAGAGGTGCCTGAACACCCCGACAATAGAGGTGCCTGGACACCCCGCCAATAGAGGTGCCTGGACACCCCGACAATAGAGGTGCCTGTACACCCCGCCAATAGAGGTGCCTGGACACCCCGACAGTAGAGGTGCCTGGACACCCGGACAATAGAGGTGCCTGGACACCCGGACAATAGAGGTGCCTGAACACCCCGACAGTAGAGGTGCCTGAACACCCCGACAGTAGAGGTGCCTGAACACCCCGACAGTAGAGGTGCCTGGACACCCCGACAGTAGAGGTACCTGTACACCCGGACAATAGAGGTGCCTGGACACCCGGACAATAGAGGTGCCTGGACACCCCGACAATAGAGGTGCCTGGACACCCCGACAATAGAGGTACCTGGACACCCCGACAATAGAGGTGCCTGGACACCCCGACAATAGAGGTACCTGTACACCCCGACAATAGAGGTGCCTGGACACCCCGACAATAGAGGTGCCTGTACACCCCGACAATAGAGGTGCCTGTACACCCCGACAATAGAGGTGCCTGGACACCCCGACAGTAGAGGTACCTGTACACCCCGACAATAGAGGTGCCTGGACACCCCGACAGTAGAGGTGCCTGGACACCCCGACAGTAGAGGTGCCTGGACACCCCGACAATAGAGGTGCCTGGACACCCCGACAGTAGAGGTGCCTGAACACCCCGACAATAGAGGTGCCTGAACATCCCGACAATAGAGGTGCCTGTACACCCCGACAATAGAGGTGCCTGGACACCCTCCGTGTCTTGCTATAGTGACGTATGTGTGCCTTGAGAGGACTTACTTGACTAGGTATTGGGATATCATAAGCAAAGCTTCTTTTTTCGGGGGGGGGGGGGTGGGTGGGAGGGATGGGGTGGGACTAGTTTCAGTCTTGATTATCCTTATATATCACAGGTAGTGAGTATTATGCAGACATTTACATTCTATGTTGATCCTAAGTGTGTGGAAGAGAGCTTAGGACTTTACCCGCGGGCACTTTATCCGCGCGGGAAAGTCCCCGCGGGTGTTATCCTGTTTCCATGACACAGACTGGCCTTTATCTGTGTTGATACAAGAAGTTTGAACAATGGACAAGGTGTCCCGTAAGTACTTGATGTGATGTTGGTGTCGAGGGAGGAGAGGGCGGGGCGGGGGAGGGGAGAGGGGATGGGCGATGGGGGGGAGTGGTGTGATACTTGGTGTCGCTCTTGGTGTGGGTGGCGGGAGATTGCGTTGTATGCCTGGCTGGCTTGGTGTGGTTTTGTCGTCGGGGGAGGAGAGGGCTCGGGGCGGGGAGGGGAGGGGGCGCTGTTGGTGTGGCAGATTGTGTTGTATGCCTGGCTGGCTTGACCACGCTGTCGTTTTGGCTTTTTTCCCATTACCAAATTTTCTTCGTTACCGTTTTTGGAAGCTGAGAGATCATAAACTACCGTTTCTGGCTGGCTGTTTCTGACTGTTTCTCGCTGGCTGTTTCTGACAGGCTGTATCTGGAGTTGAATATAGCCGCTTAAATGCCAAAACACAGGTAACAAGCCATCATATAAAGTACGCCCCCCAACCGGAACTGAAAATCCAAGGTGGTTGCCATTCTGACCTTGAAATGGGATCAAGGTCAAAATAAAAATAACATGGACCTACCCACTATGATGGGTGATCTGTACACCAACTATTAGAGGAGGGGAAGGGCTAAAAATCCGATGGTCGTGATGGTTATTATGTAAAACAGTGCAGAAGTTACTCTTGTATTGAACTCTTGCCAAAATGAATGTAGTATTTGAGATTATTACGTATCCAGACGTATTCATGAGCTTTCGTCTAATGATAAGCCAGGATTAAAGCCCATGAAATTTATCCGTCGAAAAAATTGTTTGGTTTTTCTCAAACACACACAAAAAATGTGTGTACTGTTTGTGACGTACGTGACGTTTTTAGACCAGCCGACTATGTCGGGCTGGTCTTATCTTATCAATAGAGGGGTATCCGTCGTCCGTATGTACGTATGTATGTGTGTATGTACGTGTGTAAACTTTTACTTAAAATGCTTCTTCTCCTTCAATTTTGATCGGATTCCTCTCAAATTACACACGAATGTTCTCTAGGTAGGCCTCTCTTTAAAAATTAGTTTTTTTGGCGATCCGCCAAAAATTGGCTAAATGGGGGACATTTGAAATTTTTCGCTTGCCAATTTTCAAAATGCTTCTTCTCCCACAATTTTGATCAGATTTTCTTCAAATTTTGCACGAATATTCCCTAGGTAGGCCTCTTTTGAAAAATTACTCATTTTGGCGATGCGCCAAAAATTGGCCAAATGGGGGACATTTTTTAATTTTTTGGTGTCAAATTTTCAAATTGCTTCTTCTCCCACAATTTTGATCGGATTCCTTTCCAATTTTGGATACTTGTTCTCTGGGTAGACCTCTCTTGAAAAATTACTCTTTTCGGCGATCCACCAAAAATTGGCCAAATGGGGGACATTTGAAATTTTGTGGTTGCCAATTTTCAAAATGCTTCTTATCATACAATTTTGGTCAGATTTTCTTCATCTTTTGCACGAATATTCCCTAGGTAGGCCTCTTTTGAAAAATTACTCATTTTGGCGATCCGCCAAAAATTGGCCAAATGAGGACATCATGATTTTGTCTGTGATTCTTGAATATATATTCTGTAGGTCACGGCTGGTCACCATGTCCCTGGACATGCTTGTCTACATTAACACTGCAACACAAAAGGTTTTGGGATAATACTCGTGACATTTTTTGTCGCTATTCAAAGAGCTGATCAGGTTCTTGAAAGTGTGAGGGGGGGCGGGGGGGGGGTTGGAGTGGGGCGAAGGGGGGCGATGAAAATACAGACTGGTTGGGAACAAACAAATGCCGAGCGGATTGTAATTAGCCGGTTTTTTGTTGCGATTTGCTATCCAGCGAATGTATCGTGGAAGGTGTGGGGGGGGGGGGAGGGGGGGGAGGGGGGGGGAGGGGGGGGGGGTCAAGGAAGAAAGAAGAAGAACATGTCGAGGAGTGATATTTCAGTTAGTGGCATTAGGAATAAGTGACCTGCCATGCCGTGGGATATTTGTCTTATTCAGAACCATGTGAAAACGCGTGGTCTCCACGAAATGTAGCCTCGGACTGGATAGCTATACAGTGCACATCGATGGCGGGAGTTGGGCTTGTGTGTTTTGCGTAGATTCCGACCATTATTAAAATTCTGTAGAAAAAATATCAAAATAATGTGTGCAAGTTATTTTTTTTTTATCGCTTTATTTATTTATTTATTTTTCTTCATTTATTGCTTTATTTTTTTTTTTTTGATTAATTCCTACCCCAGTACTTGAATTGTGGGAGTACCTCGTTTTTGTATAGGTATTACTTTTGTAGCAGATCTCTCGAATCTTTTCTGATCGAAAAGTTGCCGAAATATTTCAGCGTATTAATCAGATCTCATAATTTATAAGCAGTTTTGCGAGGAAACACAAAACGAAGTTTGACCAATTCTGGCTCAGCGAAACTTTCAAAAAATAAAAAATTATTTGGACTCTGCCGGGGTCTAATTTTTTCGGGGCAAAGATGATCGCCGACCGTGTCATTTTTTTTTTTTTTTTTTTGAAAGCAGGGATAAGAAACAAGACTACTTTTCTTCCTGGCCTAATCGGCACCAGGGGCTTAAAAGAAGTAATCAACAAGTTTTAAGACGAAGCAAATGAATGGTCGCACACCCATTCTTTCAAAGAAACTGGAAAAACAAAACGAAGAAAAAAAAGTGTTCATTGGTCACAGCCATTGCCAAAAAAAAATATTCACATTGGGTGGTTACTAAGATCCAAACATAAGTTTTATGACGTTTTTTACACTCAATTTTCCTGTGTTAAAAACCTAAAGATTTGACAGTTCCGCTTAAAAAAATTCAACCTCGCTGTTAAGCCACTGATATGGCAAATCCGCTGCGGCATTATACACTTTGTTTACATTTATTTATTGTGGAAAATACAAAGCGAAGCGTGTCACTGGGACCGTCGGTGGGAATCGATGTGGCTGTTTACTGTTATATAAGCGCATGCAGTGTAAAATATGTCGTGAAAATGTATAGATTATGTGATTTGACATGAGAATCTCGTACAAACAAATACTCGAAATCAGTGTCATTTTGAACACTTATGTCTGTAGTTCGGAATTCGTTGCTGGTTTTTTGTCACTCTAAGAGTTCAGTGTGATCTGTAGTGATTAGTTGTGTGGCTTCGAAGTGCTGGGGGCACTGGCAGCTCTAGTTTTAGCCAAGGTGAGTCGCTTGGATGTGTGGCGTGATCTGGCGGAAGCGTTCTACTACACGGCCGTCGTGGGGCGCGCGGTATGGTCGCCGCCAGAGAACATCTGCCTCCTAGGCGGCTCCTTTGATGTCTTCATTAATTCACCTCTGCTTGGGGAGCACATTTGAACATGATAGCTGGCGTATGGCGTGAGCTTGGATCGCTGGTGTATGGCGTGGCTTGTATAGCTGACGTATGACATGGCGTTGTATCGCTGGCGTATGGCGTGGCCTTATATCGCTGGCGTATGACGTGGCTTTGTATCGCTGGCGCATGGCGTAGCCTATATAGCTGGCGTGACCTGGTATCGCTGGCGTATGGCGTGGTCTTGTATCGCTGGCGTATGGCGGGGCCTTGTATCGCTGGCGTATGACGTGGCTTTGTATCGCTAGCTTATGGCGTAGCCTATATAGCTGGCGTATGACGTGGCCTTGTATCGCTGGCGTATGGCGTGCCCTTGCATCGCTGGCGTAAGCCGTGGCCGTGTATCACTGGTGTATGACGTGGCCTTGTATCGCTGGCGTATGGCGTGGCCTTGTATCGCTGGCGTATGGTGTGGCCTTGTATCGCTGGTGTATGACGTGGCCTTATGTCGCTGGCGTATGACGTGGCTTTGTATCGCTGGCGTATGGTGTGGCCTTGTATCGCTGGTGTATGACGTGGCCTTATGTCGCTGGCGTATGACGTGGCTTTGTATCGCTAGCGTATGGCGTAGCCTATATAGCTGGCGTATGACGTGGCCTTGTATCGCTGGTGTATGGCGTGGCTTTATATCGCTGGCGTATGGCGGGGCCTTGTATCGCTGGCGTATGGTGTGGCCTTGTATCGCTGGCATATGGCGTGGCCTGGTATCGCTGGCGTATGGCTGGGCCTTGGAGAAAGAGGGAGCGGGTAAGGGTGATCCTTTTGCATTTAGTTTCATTTCTTAGGAATCGCGATTTCCCAGCTTTATGAATGATATGGAAATTTTAGACAAAGTGATCGTGGTGAATTATTTATTACTATTTGATTTCTGTGGCGGTTTATATGTTAACAGTGGCAGACATTCTTGGAATTACCATATGTAGCATTTTAATGCATGATTAACAGGCGGATTATTCTAACAATGTATACTTGCAACGACTGCAGGGTGGGAGGGGGTGGGGGTGAAGCTATTTTCATGCTCAATGTGCGATAAATAAAATTTTGTACGTTTTAGTCGTAGAGAAAATTGAGGCCTTTCTTTTGCACATTCCATATTTTGAAGTTATATATTCTAATGTGAAGTTATATGTTCATATGTGAAGTTATATCTTCTGATGTGAAGTTATATATGATCTGATCCGTTTTGCTCACACTCTTTTGATGTCAGATGGTTTATTTTACTTATTTTTTTTTACAATTGTTATATTTTTCACAGATGTTCACTGACTATGTAGATTGCTTGATTATTTGACATTTGGCGTCAGCGGCTGTGTTCACAAAGTTAACTGTGCAGTTCACTGAGTTCGTTAACTGCCCAGTTAGCAATCAGAACGTCCGAAGTGAATTAATAAATTTGACCTGATTAAACAATTGAGTCAGGCTGAAACGCCTTTGCGTGACGTAGCTAGATCCGCTTGTTTTCGCAGCTTCGAGTGCAGTTAACTATGCAGTTAACGTTTGTGAATACCGGCGCAGGCAGATGGGTACAGTTTGAACAAAGATTACCGCTGGCATGCTGTTGTAGCTGGTGATCCTCCCGCGCCACCCTCCCCCCTCCACTTCCTCTCCAATGTTTTTCTGATGAATTCCCTACTATGGTAGCATTTTGTTCAAGACTGAACGAAGTGCTCTCACAGTCACAAGTAAAATCCGGGATATCCATTATTGTATTTCAACAAGATGGCTACTAAAAGCACGGAAAAGTTCGAACCGCGTCCACCCCCAACCCCCCCCCCCCCCCTCCCCTCACAAGATTGTACGTCCATGATTCTGGGGCGCCTGAATCGCCACTATGACGTCATCTGCCACGCCCTAAAATGTTAGCTGTTCGCAAACTGTTAATAATAACAATGGTGCATTGATTTTGTGTAAAATTTTATGTCTTTTTTTAACGGATTGTAAATTTACAGACTATTTTGGGGGTATCTGCGAGAGCTGTTCCTTTTCATGCGGGTGACGATGACTGTTCTAGTGATGTGTTGTTCTAACATCAATGTGATAATCATGTTTAAATTCACATAAATACTGGACCAGTTCACTGTTGTACTTGTGCATTTGTTGAATAAAAATTTCCTATACAGATTTTTTAATTTTGTGCTTTTTATCCCCAGCTTCTTACAGAAGTAGATGCTATGGCAGAAGTTAGAACTATGTGCGATTGATAGCTTTGATAGCAACTAAAGACAGTGTTGGAGAAGCTCGGGAGGAAAGTTTTTGTCCCAACAAAGAACAGACGAGCCGTAAGAAAACGACGATTTAGACAGTGAAGATCCGTGTCAGAATGACCCATCCGGGGTCAACCTTCAAGAAGCACTTGAAGTATATTTTTTTGGTTTTTGGTTTTTATCCCCAGGTTCTTATCCATCGTTGATTCCTTGACCATTTTGTTGACCAGCTCAAGAAGTTATATTTCGCCCAAAATCTAAAATTTTTTATCGCAGACGCTCCAGACTGAAACCGTTTTGAAGAGCGCATTTGTACAGGTCAAGTGTTCAGCCAAGCAATCAACGACGGATAAATTCATTCACCGAAAATAAATTTTAAAGTTGTGTCATTGCACGACATCGCTCTGTAACTGTTATAACTGTTATAAGTAGTGTAAAAGTGGGGGTTTGAAAACAGGAAGTGACGTCATAATGACGTCACGTGGTGTTTTGAAAGCCCCATGGGGTTTTTAAAACAGTGACGTCATATTGACGTCATATTAACGACATATTGACGCCATATGGTTATCATATGGTTATCATATGGTTACCATATGGTTATCATATGGACGTCATAATGACGTCACGTGGTGTTTTGATAGCCCCATGGGGTTTTTAAAACAGTGACGCCATTTTGACGTGATCTAGACGTGTTATGGAGGTCATATGGAGGTTATATGGAGGTCATACGGAGGTCATATGAACGTCATATGAACGTCATATGAACGTCATAATGACGTAATAGGGATAGTGGGCGGCCATTCAAACGGGCGGCCATTCAAACGGGCAGCCGGGTGTTCTGGAACAGGAAGTGACGTCATAATGACGTCAGGAGGTGTTTTGATAGGTGTTTTGTGGGGAAAACCCGATCGATAAATTTCAGAGTGCACTCGTACAGGTGGTGGGGAAAACCCGATCGATAAATTTCAGAGTGCACTCGTACAGAGTGTGGGGGAAAACCCGATCGATAAATTTTAGAGTGCACTCGTTCAGAGCGTGGGAACGATCAATAAATTTGAGAAGGAATGAGATTTTCAGCAGGATAAAGGTGTGGCTCCGAAAACAGGAAGTGACGTCATAATGACGTCACGAGGTGTTTTCGGAGCCCCATGGGGCTCCAAAAACAGTGACGTCATTGTTTTCGAATTTGCATGGGTGTTCTGAAACAGGTAATCGAAAGAGCGCGCGCCCGTTCAATAACGTCATGATGACGTCATGATGACGTTATAATGACGTCATCATGATGACGTTATAATGACGTCATCATGACGTTATATGACGTCATCATCATGACGTTATAATGACGTCATCATCATGACGTTATAATGACGTCATAATGACGTCATCATGACGTTATAATGACGTCATCATCATGACGTTATAATGACGTCATCATGACGTCATCATGATGTTATGGCATATTAAGACAGTTCTAAGCAGGATAACCCTAAGTCGCCTGTCAATCATCATGACGTCATTAGTCACGTGACCTGTCAATCATCATTGGTCACATGACCTGTCAATCATGTGTGATGTGATTCCAACCGCATATGAGGAATATTTTCCTGCTGATTAACCTTCTGGCCTGAATGGCTCAGTTGGTAGAGCAGAGGACCCGTAAGCGGACCCATGATCTGAAGGTCGGTGGATCGAACCCGCCCTCGGGCATCACTTTCATATCATGGGTCCTCAATCTTAGAACACCCCCCCCCCGGGTCCTCAATCTTAGAAGACCCCCCCCCCTCCCCCAGGATCAAGACATGACATGAATCGACCCCCCCCCCCCCAGGACCAGGACATGACATGAATCGGACCCCCCCCCCCCCAGGACCAAGACATGGCATGTATCGGACCCCCCCGCCCCCCCCGGACCAAGACATGGCATGTATCGGACATAGTCATATAGCTATATGACTATGTAATTGCTATGTGAACATAATTAGTTTCAAGTATGTATGTCATTATCAGATCGTTCAACAGTCAAGCCGCGATAGCTCACTTGGCAGAGCAAACGGCTAGCAACCTGAGAGTCCCGGGATCGATGCCACATCGGGGCAAACTTTTTTTTGGTTTTTTGTTCACTTTTATGACTCTGTGACATTATGTGATAACATGTGACTGTGACATCATGTGACTCTGTGACATTATGTGACTGTGACTGTTTTTTTTTTTTTTTAACATAATGGCTATATTTCTATGTCTATTTTCACTATTATTATGATAATATTTAATTAGTCATATTTCAATGGTTCTAACCACACAGCATAGGAATAAGTGCATGTGTACAGAGTGTGGGGAAACCGATCAATAAATTTTAGAGTGCACTCGTTCAGAGTGTGGAGGAAACCGATCGATAAAACTTCAGAAGGCACTCGTTCAGACCGTGGGAACGATCGATAAATTTGAAAACATCAAAGGCCTAGACCGTGGGAACGATCAATAAATTTCAGAGTGCACTAATTCAGACCGTGGGAACGATCGATAAATTTGAAAACATCAAAGGTCTAGACCGTGGGAACGATCAATAAATTTGAGAAGGAATGGGATTTTCCCTACGTTAAGTCCAATGTTATGTTTTAAGTTATAGTAGTTGGAAAATGGCACTTCTAAAACACATTTAACAAATGTAGTTTTTTGATAACATATAATATATAAAATAAGTTTGAACATTTTAGCATGCTACTTATTTGAATGTTCTAAAGTTATAGTAGT